>JAQQZR010000018.1:1123695-1135861 GCA_030068235.1 Notoglanidium macrostoma | reverse complement strand
AAGAAGGAAAGAAATTCCACTAATAACCTTTTATGTCAACGACCGCTCAACTAAGTAAAGAGAAACACCAGTCCATCATTATCCAGTCTCTTTTAAAGTCATAAAAATAAAGAAATAGAACACTGATTTAGAAGGCGTGTCCAAACTTTTGATTGGTTGTGTATATATATATATATATATATATATATATATCAGTAACCGGACACTGCCCGTTGGATAGTTCGACCATCGCAGCGCTCGACCTTTAGTCGAATGGCAGCCACGAGGGCAGAAAAATGGACTCTCGATAATATGATCAGCCATAAGATTGGAACCAATGTTGCTGTGTTTGGGGCTGTGCAGCTGCAGAGCGCTCAGGGTGCCCATGCTGAACCCTTCAGCAATCATGTGGACCGTGTGTGTGTGTGTGTGTGTGTGTGTCGCGTACCTGGGGAAGAGATGGCAGCAGGATGCACTACAGGAAGACGGCAAGCCGGCGGAGGCAGAGTGATGCTCTGGACAATGTTCTGCTGGGAAACTTGGGTCCTGGTACTCATGTGGGTGTTCCTTTGACACGCACCACCTACCTAAACACTGCTGCAGACCGAGTACACCCCTTCATAGCAACGGTATTCTCTAACGGCAGTGGCCTCTTTCAGCAGGATAATGCGTCCTTCAACACCGCAAACATTGTTCAGGAACGGTTTGAGGAACATGACAAAGAGCTCAAGGTGTTGCCTCCAAATTCCCCAGACCTCAGTCTGATGCTGAAGCAAACACTGGTCTCCACATCCCAGAATGCAATGCAGCTACACAAAGCTTTGGAAGCTGATCTGTTTGAGTAGAGTGCAGAGCTGAGGAGGTGAGACAGAACAGACTGAAGGACTAAAGCACCGCTGCATCGCTCTCTTTAGGTAGAGATAAATCCCACTGCACCGCAGTCAACAGGGCATTGTGGGTAACGTAGGAAACGTTAACTAAGCACAGCCATTGATGACACTGATTATTTTCCTAAAAGCATGGCATGGAGTGTTTTTACGTCTTTACACAAAACATCAGAATCAGATCTTGTTGCTATGCATATGAAAAAAATTTATATAAAAATACGCAAGACAATTTTAGGATATCGTTATAGAATTAATAGGAGGTTATTAAAAGATTTATAAAGCTTTAATACAGCTTCAGTAATCTAAATGTATTTACTTTAATACAGGGTTTAGAAGGGTTTCCGTCTGTAAGTTTTCATACCAATTTTATTCATCATTATCTGGTTTCGGGGTTAGTTTTGAATGACCAATGGGTTGATTTCTTTCACACAGACCTGGCAACCCTGTATGGCAATAAAGAGTCATCATAGTTTGCAGAAAAATTCCCGACACAGAGATAGTTGAGGTGTATTTATATGTTTTTAATGGAAATTTGAAATTACCTTCATGTCTAGGGTTGTCCGAGGGATTTTCCTGTCAAGTCAAGGTCTATCATCTATACAATGAGTGTGTGTGTGTGTGTGTGTGTGTGTGTGTGTGTGTGTGTGTGTGTGTGTGTGTGTGTGTGTATGGGAAGGAAGTATTTTATATTCATAGGTACATTCCAACATTGACATCTTTTCACTATGCCAAGAAAGAAGAGAAAGTCAGAATGTGAAACAGAGACAGCAGCCAGGGGCAGAGTCCCATTAACAAGCTGTCTGCACAAAAGTTCCTGAATTATAACTTTTAAAAGCCAGGAGAAGTTTAAGAGTTTAAGAAGTTGAGACGATGGATGTAGCAGATCAGAAGAAGAAAGGAAGTGAGTGATGAGATGAAGGAGAGAAGGATAAGGACAGAAGAGAGAGGTCAGAGAAGACACTAATGCAGCATGGAGAAAAAAAAAGGGAGATTTTTTAGGATTTGTTTTGTCCTTAAAACCCGGAGCTAAAAAAGTTTGTCACCGAATATAATTTTTATAATTACTCTTTAATTTGGGGCTCATTTATCAACTCTTTTATCCTCTTTAAAATTGTTAGTATTATTTTATAAACCACAAAATAATAAAGAAAATGAGAAAATATAATAATCAAAAGATATCTTTGCTGTCTGTATTAGATGTTCATGCGTACAGAGGCATTAGAAGGCGCGCTACTCATATTTAGTTTTTAATTTATTTTTGTTTGGAAAATTTTCCAAGGTTAGGCTTAACCCTAAGCCTAACCTTCTAGTAGATTATATTTTAGGAAAGAGTCGACTTAATTTGCTAGAAAACACCACAAGCAAAAATGTAAAAAAAAAAAAAAAAAAACATCATGTGAAAATAAATGAATTGTTTGTAAGTTCACATGTGAAGATGAACGAATCCTGTAAAAATCAAATATGACAATAAATGAATCATGTACAAAGAAATCACACATGAAAAGAAATGATTCACACAGGAATCACAAAGTGATTTGCATTGGAATCATGTGTGGAAATAAATGAATCGTGTAGGAATCACATGTAAATGTTCAATTAATGAAGGAATCACATGTGCAAGTAAAAAAATCGTGTAGGAATCACGTGTCAAAATAAACGAATCGTGTAGGAATCATGTTAAAATAAACGAATCCTGTAGGAATCATGTTAAAATAAACGAATCGTGTAGGACTCACATGTCAAAATAAACGAATCGTGTAGGAATCATGTTAAAATAAACGAATCCTGTAGGAATCACATGTCAAAATAAACGAATCGTGTAGGAATCACATGTCAAAATAAACGAATCGTGTAGGAATCATGTTAAAATAAACGAATCGTGTAGGAATCATGTCAAAATAAACGAATCCTGTAGGAATCACATGTCAAAATTAACGAATCGTGTAGGAATCACATGTCAAAATAAACGAATCGTGTAGGAATCACATGTCAAAATAAACGAATCGTGTAGGATGTTAAAATAAATAAATAAATTATGAACAAACATTTTGTGTGAAAATGAATGGTGTTAAAATCAGTGGAGAGGAGTGATGAAGCTGAGGATGAGGATGATTCACGCACCGTGATGACTCTGCTGATGTTTCTACATCTGGACATTTTCTAGAGTTTTCCAGTGTTTCCGGGGGCATGTAAACTCCCCCGTCTGGGTTTTACACCTCTACTCTGTGTTTACTGCCACAGCGGGCTTTGTAACTTTAAGCTCTGCATTTCTTTTTATGTAATGGAGCTTTTAAAACTCCAGTAAATCCACATCTATATTAAACTCCACTCCATAAACCTGCAGAGCTCAAACCATTAGCACCTACACCTGCGCCGGACTACATTACCCATCAGCCCCTGCACATCAGGTGCACCTGAGTAACGTTTATTTCTAATGAGCGCTTGTATATAAGTTCTACCTTTTGTCTTACTCATCGTTTAGCATTTGTCATGGTCATATGTGGTCTTCATCATGGTCATGTTAATAGTGTCCTTATTTGTTTCCATCGTGTGAAACTCATTAATAAACCATCAGCATTTGCATCCGCTTCCTCCTGAAAACCCTGACTACAGCAATGTGTAATCTTTTTTCTCCAACTCACATTTCCCAAATGTAATAATTAAAGAGTATACTGTGAGAAGGTGGTAGATCATACGGTATAATTCACTGATTGCTGTGATTTTCCTTTTCCCGTCTCTCGTGTTTCTGGCCAAAGCAGAAACTCAGAATGGCTTTTCTCTCCCCCGGGCCGAGCCATCTTCCACTCCCACACCGAGATTCTCAGCTCACTGATCCGTGCCAGCATCTGAAATGGCTGGATGGATATTAACTCCTGTTTTACCCAAACCAAACCTAAAATATGCAGGAATGTTAAAGGTGTTGAAGAAATGTAGCCGGATTTCATACAAAATAACGTCAGAAAAGATGAACTAATTCAACCGTGGAGTGTAAAAGTCACCGGAATTAATCATGAAGTTAAAAATAAATAAGTTGATTCTGTGTAAAAAAGAAAGAAAAAAAAGAAAACATGTGAACATAAATGAATCATCTGTTATATATGTGAAAAAAGATGAATGATTTCTACAAATTGCATATGAAAATAATGCTGTGAGTAATAATTGTGTTAAAAACTAATGTGAAAATGAATGTCATGTTTAAAAAAAAAAATCACATAAAAATGCATAAAAATCGTACATGAAAATAAATCATGTAGGAATCACATGTGAAAAGAAATGAATCATGAAGGAATCACATGTGAAAAGAAGTGAATCATTTAGGAATCACATGAAAAGAAATGAATCATTTAGGAATCACATGAAAATAAATGAATCGTGTAGGAATCGTTTGTGACAATAAATGAATGAATGAATGAATCGGAAAAGTGCACGTGTAAATTTCATGTGACTTCTATAAAAAAAGGCTGAATGTAAAATAAAATAAAAATAAATAAAACCTTTACAGTCAATTAACGATCCTCACGCTGTTTCATTGAGCATTTAATTTTGGATATAAATATGAAATCTAGTCCTATTTAGAAGAGCAAATGGAGTGATTTGCTTTTCACCTTGTTGAGTTTGACAGCAACACAAGTAAACAGCACGGCGCATCATGTCATGTGTTAATTAAGTCTCTTAAGAGCTGTTGACAAGCCTGGCTTCGAAAAGGTCAGTAAGCTCTTCAAACAAAGTGCATGTGAGACCAGGAACGCTTTACTGAACGTGATACGTTTCTTACAGGAAAAAAATAGCAGGACTTGAAGGTCGACAATATTGACTGTGTCCTTGGACAGTCCTGTGTCCGTCTAGCAAATCTACAGGCCTCGAAAATCTGCTAATCGGCGCGTAGACCTCGCCGCTGATTGCACAGGTTCATTTCCTTCCCGCCTGAAAATCTCAGACAGGATCCAATCTCTGTTTCATCTCTTCTCAGGCTTCAGGTTTTAACACGTATTTGTAATATGAATCTAAAGTTCATCATATTTCTACGCGTTCCACGGGACTTCGATATTAAATTATGCTACAGATCTGAGACCAGCGCAGAACTGAACACCGCAATGACTCACGATGAAAAACGAGCGACGAGAGGCGAGCGGCCAATATGGCGAAGTGCTAATAATAATGAATAAAGTCGTAAAAAGACAATCTGTTCACACCGTCTCTCCGTAGGTCTGGAAATGACTATGCTAATATCTTCCTCTTACGCCGCAGCGCCGCTGAACTCCGGATTCAGACTGGTGTTGATTAATTGTCATTCACGGGTTTAAATTAACCCGCACATTCTAATAAATGAGCTTTTCCAGAAGAACAGCTCGTTCACAGGTGGAAGCTCCATGTGTACAATAAATGGATTTTAAGAAAAGTGTGTATTTTTTTTGTTTTCTGTTTATTTAAGATTTGTGGAAGGAGTCTCCAGTGTCAGTTTGACATCTGAAAGCTTTACATCTTCAGGGCAGAAGAGTTCACACTTATTCTCACCGATATGACAAGCGGTGGTTTTTTGTTTGTCTTATTAAGTTAAAGAGAGAGAGAGAGAGAGAGAGAGACATAGAGGCTGGGTAGGGAACGACTGCTTACAGCTAAATGAGATCACGGATTTGTTCCACGACATGAAATGTAATTATAAACGGATAAATCATATGATATGCCGTTCTTTAAATGTGTACTTAGCTTGCTGTTTATTAAGCAGATCCAACAACCTAGTGTAAATACATGAAAATTGGGAAAAAAATGGATGAGGGACACACAGAAACAAAGAAAACGAAGCTTGGGCTTGACTACAGGAATGCGTGATGCGATTGGCAAGATTCCGCAACGAGAAAAAGACAAAGTTACAAACTATTCAATAAATAACACACAACCGGTGCACACAATCAGGTAACACACCAATCACAAGACAGGGGCGGGGACAAGACTAGAATCACAAAGGTAATATCAATGTAAACAAAAGAAGCTGGGGCTGAGGAACTGTCGAATGGTTCCAGTATAGGCCACACCCACTTTGGGTTTTAAATCTGGATACAGGTATAAATATTTACAGCATTGAAGAAAAGCAGATCATTGTGTCCTTGTGATACACTCCTGCTGAGTACACACTCATCAGTTGTTGCGTTTGTGGCCGTGTTTCTCAGCCCGAACTCTTCCAGAGGATTCGTTTTCCCATGTACGATCTTAGTTTCGTTTTTTATTACAGGTTTGTCTGACATGTTGGTGTCGTTTGTTATTTGTTAATAAAAACTCGCCTCGGCTTTGACGAGTCCGCGGTGCCGGTGTGTTGGCGTGGCTGTGTTACGTATTATTACGTGTTCATCACCCAGCACATCCTCATTTGTTGTTGAACGTACAAAGGAATTAATCAGGTCACAATTCCAAGTGAACACTGCAGTAAATCATGCTTCTGAAGTGAGACACAAACACTCCCTGCGTCTTCCCCGGACGCTGCAATCATTCACGGAGAGGCGGACGGCCGGTATGCCGAAATGCTAATAATAATAAATGTAGTTTTAGAAAGCCAACAATCTGTTTGTGTTCTCTCTCTCTCTGGACTACATCTTCATTTTAATCATTTCTGCTGGCCAAAAAAGCATCATCGGTCTATATCTGAGGGAAACACGGGCATCAATTTGCCGATTCGCACCATCGCTATGTTGACTGTGTGCCAGAGGCAGCATATGTCACCGCCGCTGACTCTATATACGCTAATCCCTGATCGCAAGCTTGATTTAGATGAACTTGCAAGAGAGAGATGTTAATTTGAATCCACTTTAATCAGAGTTCCAGCGGTTTCAGAAATTAATTATGTGGTCGTTAGACTCCGGACTCTGATTGGTGAGGAGGTGATTCAGCTTCCAGAACAGCGGCTCCGACAGCAGTGCAGCTGCAAATCACAGGTTTAGTATATTAATTTTAGCGTTTCTATAGCAACGGATCACTCGCGGGGACTTGTACAGCGGACTTTCCACATGAACACACCGTTTCTCCGTAACATGACAAGCAGGGCTTTTTCAAAGAAAGAGAACACTGGTGAGGGAAGGAAAATTTATAGCTGCTTTAATGCAAGTCATCACAGAAACTAACGTGCTTGACGGACGTGTCACAGCATTTACATGCAATAAAAGGTAGATTTTTAAAAATCACTCGGAATTACCGATGTGGTACGAAGGGAATAAACCGCTTGTGCATGCGCTGTTATAGGAAATATTCAGCTTTGGGGTGGAAACACTAACTCTTATTCGTCCTCGAACATTTTCCTACTGCAGATGGCACGGAGTGTTTTATTCTTTACATTTGGACGTCGCAGTGACAAATTTGCAGGATACAGCAAATCTTAACGGCTTAGCTATTTTTAAGCTAACATTACCCAGACAAGAAGGCTTGGCCTTGATAGGAGGGTCTAACTAATCATGAGCTAACATGAAACAGGTGCACACAATCAGGTAACACCGCAATCTCCAGACCAGGGCGGGGACAAAACTAAAATCACAAAGCCATTCTGGACTGTTTGTTATTTGTTAATAAAACTCGCCTCGATGCTTTTGACGGCGGTGTGTTGGCGTGGCTGTGTTACGTCGCGTTGTTACGTGTTCATCACCCAGAACATCTGAATCTGTTGTTATACGTACGAAGGAATGAATCAGGTCACAATTCCAAGTGAATACTGCACCAAATCATGCTTCTGGAGTGAGACACGAACACTCCCTGCGTCTGTCCTGGACGCTCTGATCATGTAAACGGCCGGCATGGTGAAGTGCAGCTGTTTCCAGACTTCTTATAGCAGAATAAAAGCTCAGGAACATTAAGGAATCGCATTCGTTTGGTTTTAATCTCGCACGCGTGGGCGTGCTGTCGGCTCCTTTCCTTGAACAACCCTTTCGCTTAACTGTTAACTTTCTGTTAGCCGCAAGCTCCTGGCTAACAATAGCCTCTTTTTCTCTAACTGAATGTGACAGCGCAGGTTCAGTGGTTCGGCCAGATGCGGCCTACTGAAACACCGAATGTTTATTCAGCAATAAGCAGCTTAGTCCTGTAACTACTCCAGACTGCTAATGCAAAGCGCCCTGAAGCGGTTTCCTGTTATTCACGCTCCAGCATAACAATGCCCATCTTACACATCAGCCAAGACTGCTTACTCCCAGAGAGCAGTTTATAAAACCAGACATTTTAAATTCACAGTTTCCTTTATTGTGAAGAAGCTGCAGGATCCATGGATCACTCTGCGATATCACCGTTTCAGTTTATCGCATGTTTCCAGCTATAATGACGTTAACAATCGTGCAAAGACATTTGAAATACTTCCTGGTGTTTGATGTACATTTTTAGCCACTGTTGTTGTTTTTCTGCTACACAATCATACAAAGTAAATCCATGTACGTCGCTAGCCAGCATATTACGCAAAACCAGCGAGGTGAAATCCACGATGTACAAGATGTCACGTGAATAAACGTGCTAACTCAGGAATTCACCAAGTGCCGTGCCGTTAAAGCCGAATAAGAAACAGCAGAGTGTGATGAAGTGGAGGGAATATAGATATTTAGATGATGTTCCTATAACAGAACATCCTGAAGTGTTTTATTTCTCTAGAGACACCTTTCATAAATGTTAAACATTATATCAATCAATCTTTTAAATCCATTCCTGTGGAGCATCTGCTGAACACGTCCCAGCGAACGAGCCGTTACTATAGAAACGATAGCGTGTTAGAATGAGCGCATTAATATAAATCTGTGATTTGCAGCTGCACTACTGTCAGAAAATTAATCAGAATGCAGAATTCGACAGCGCCGGGGTGTAATGAGATGTAAGTCCGTTCTCCGGAGACGTTTCGGTGCTCCCGCGGACGCTCAACACGAGCTCTGTGACTGCTTGAGAACTGTCATCACTTGCTATTTGAGGCTGTCTGGCGATTAGCAAAACACATTTTCCTCCAAGGTATCTAGCACATTAGATTTGCTTCGAAGACTTCTCACACCTTTAACTCACTCTTAAAGGAATGGAGGGAAACGCTAAAAATGCACGCCAACGAGCTGTCATTTGTTAGCCGATTAGCATTGTTGAGTGACATATTTTTTCCTGTTTTTAGCCACATTAGCATTTTTGAGTGACGCTTTCTTTCACTGTTCTTTTTCATCTATATTAGGCAGATAATTATGGAGAGCTTTCTCTACAGAAAGCTGCGCTGTATTTACATATCTTAATTTTGAACTTCACCTCAATATGCCTTCATTTGGTACACTAACATGGTTGAAGGGTTCTCTTGTACCAAATTATGCAGTTGCGAAGAGAGGGGTCTTTTTTTTTCTTTTTTTTTTTGACCCTGAGCCTCGGCGCCGGGTTTTTTTTTTCCAGTACTCATGATAAGCCATCTGCATAATCAGGCCATAAGCATCCTCGATCCTGAAGCAGGCTCATTTTCAGAGACTAATGCATTGCAAACAACCAATATATTACCCTCCTAACATAGTCCTGGAGTCCTGCCAAAAAGTTTACATTGCTAAAGTTGCTAAATGTGTCCCTATTTTTACATTTCTCAAGCCTTACAAAACAAAATTCAAGAGTGCTAATTATCCTCAAGTTTCACAAATTCCTGTTGAACCATGATCTGAAAAAAAAAAAAAAATCTTCTTCTTGTAAGATTACAGCATGCCCAAGAGGGCAAAAAGATACGCTTTACTGCTTCAAAGACAAACCCAAAATAGGACATTACAGAAAAGACATCCAATTCTTTCCTCCTCTATACATATGGATGATCCAAACAACCCAATAGATCATCTTAGACGTGCTCGGAAATATGGAACAGGAATGTTCTGATCCATATAATCTCCTCTTTTCTACAGGTGGAACGCTGGAAAATTTCAAGCAGCCCTGAATCTTCATCAATGTCATCGAAGCACTGTGGCTTTTATATTTTACCCCGGATTCGGCATTCATCTCCAACTCCGTCCAGCTCTGAGAGTCGCTTAGTATTCCGAGCTGAAGGTCCAGACGGAAACGTTTCCAATGCTCACGGGGAACTGCGTGCTGCTGTGCCTGTGGTGTCTCCTGGACAAGAGCTTCGTCTCTCCACTGCACAGGTGGGGAAAGGAGCATCATGGGGGTCTGAGGGACCACAGGACGCACGGCATGGCGGGGATTCAGAGAGTCAAACGAGGATGGGTGTGGAACCAGTTCTTCGTGCTGGAGGAATATATGGGATCCGAACCGCAATACGTCGGGAAGGTAAACCACTTATCCGGGGCTGTGTAATAATCAAATCGCTCAGATTTTTTTCTTTTCTCTAGTACAAATGACCTTTGAGCTATGCAGAACGGGATAAAAATGAGGGTTAAAAGCAACAACATCAGCATAAGTGTTGCCAAGACAACATGCTCGGAAAACCGAGGTCCGATGGGGACGTGGACTGCGTCGCCGCAGATCTACTGTAAATCTTTTTATAGACACGCCCCCAAGATCACGTCACTCTGTAGGAAATGGAATTTCACCATTAGCAAAAAAACAGCCCATGTTTCCAAAGATGGCGTTAGGATCGGTAGCGCTTTTCCAATGGGGAAAGTTTGGCAATAAAATCAGTGGAGAACTTTGACATGGAATTGGTCCTCTTGCATTTGCATTTAAACAGGGTTTGAACGGTGGCTTTAAATCAAGTAAATACATCTTCATAGTAATGCTAGCTAACCCCTGTGCAGATAATTGTGCTAACTAGCTAATAGCAGAAGTCATGCTCAGCTAAAACACCCATGAGAAAAGGAAAACAGGACAGCAAAGACACTCGTTGCCATTTAATTCTGGCAATCAGTACGAATTTCTCAAAATACAATGCAAATATAATACCTGCCCTTCAGCTGTATCTCTAATCTTTATCAACTTGCCTTGAATCCAGTGTCTATTTTGTAGCTTTTTTCATTAAGGCCAAAAACAAATATTATTTTGTTCATATTATATTTGTTACACAATAACTCAGAGACACTTTTGGCAGATCAACTTGGACATTTTTTCTGAGTTTTATTAAGTTTTTACACGCACTTCAGTCAGAGCCTCACTGCCCTAAGCTTGCTAAAGGGATAAGAAAGCATTGATTTTTATTTGTTGTGACAAATTTATTGATGAAGCTTGAATCTTTCAGCAGGTTCATATGCATCACTTCAACCCTGATGAAATGGATTGCTCTGATCCGAGACGTTTGTTTTTCCTTTTGTTTGGTCTTTTCTTTCTAACCTTTCTGCTTCCTTATTAAATTGTTTTTTCCTCAAAATAATACATTTTCTAATGAGAGGAAACATGTGAATAATGGCTTGTCAACTCGTGTACGAAAGAAGGCTGCATACTGATCTTAAAAATGACCAGTGTGTGGACGTTGGTGAAAATGCGAGGCCCCAAAAGAGAATTTTATCAGATTGTGTTTGGCAATTGCTTACTGATTTATTTTGACCACAGCGGTCTAATCGTCCATGAGGGATATGCTATTATCCGTTGCT
Source organism: Notoglanidium macrostoma (assembly GCA_030068235.1). Classification (NCBI taxonomy): domain Eukaryota; kingdom Metazoa; phylum Chordata; class Actinopteri; order Siluriformes; family Auchenoglanididae; genus Notoglanidium; species Notoglanidium macrostoma. The sequence goes on along the minus strand of JAQQZR010000018.1, from coordinate 1,124,487 downwards.
TATGGCAGGATACCTTGGCGGTATAACTTGTAGCCATCGAGAGCATTGATTGTGCATTCTGTGCGAAGGCGTCGGGCTAAAGGGATTTTATATTCTCTCAGATGTTCCAAATTGAATATCAAGGCTCAGTTGTTGAGAAAGCCGTACCTCAAGCTTAAACGGGATCACGGTTAAATTGAACCATCACGTTAGGTCTAGTGGAGCCGTGTCAGGGCGGACGAGGGATTGCCGTGCGGTATTGTTCACGTCAGAGTTGCAGGAGCTGGGTTATCAAGTCCTCGCTCACATTAAGAGAAGAAGCCACGGCCCTCAACCGCCGATTAATTTAACCCGACGAAACCTTGCGGCAAAACGACATCCAGCTTCACTTGGCTTAAATAAGCTTCATCCTCCTCCTCTAACCTGGTTAAAAGGGAATCAGATGGAACATTCCAGACTGTGAAAGAGGCGGCCAGTACGCGTGGATTCATTTTATAACTTGGCTGTAGATCAAAAGATTGGAAAGTTGGATGAGGCAATGACTTTGAGGTGTGAAGGAAAACTTTGAACACTATCTCTAGTGGTTAACGTCATCTTCACGCTGCAGGACCTGGGCACAGAGTTCAGAGTTGTTTATTTTGATAAAGGTGAAGAATACTAGGTGGCACGGTGGTGCGGTGGTTAGCAAGAAGGCACCCTGGGTGACCCGGGGCTGGGTTCGATCCCCGGGTCACCCAGGGTGCCTTTCTGTCTGGAGTTTGCATGTTCTCCCCGTGCATGCGTGGGTTTCCTCCGGGTGCTCCGGTTTCCTCC
>JAQQZR010000018.1:1110402-1123595 GCA_030068235.1 Notoglanidium macrostoma | reverse complement strand
AAATTTAAAAAAAAAAAAAAAAAAAAAAAAAAAAAAACCAACAAAACATTAATGAGATGACTGATTTTGCGAGACGTCCTCTCACTGACCGCTCTACAGCACTGCTTGTGTCACTCTCTTTTGGGGAGAAATGACCTGAAGCTTCGCTATTGACCCACTTCCTGATTTCCCCTGTGAGCGGTCCTCTGGCGCCCGAGCTCCATGTCTTATCAGTCGTACACTCACTTAAATGTATTTTTGGTAGCAATTTGTAAGTTTAGTATTGTAAGGTGTTCTATCAGGATGAAGACATGTTTCGAGAACTGGGACATGAACATTTTGACATTTGACATAATAAAACTCCAATGTGTACAAATCTTAGCAACATTTTGAGCCTATCAGAAAGTTTTTTTCTTTACTTTATATATATATATACATATGAATACTTAATAAAAAAAAAAAAAACTTTGTCAATAACATGAATAAATTTTTCTATGACTCTTCCACTAATATGTCAACCAGAACTATATTAAGAAAGATCAGATTACTAAGCCATCTTTAATTATTAATGTATGTCCAGTAGCACATGCATATATTCTGTACGTAGTGTTTCACCAAACCTAACCTAGCAAGTTTCACCAATATTTTTCACAAACAATTAAAATTTGATCATATATGAACATAAACATAGACATGAAACAAACCCCTTTTTGTTCTTTAAAATCAGCTTGTCTGGTGCAGCTTCGTTTGCAACCCGGAGATGATTTCGCACCACATGATCAGTTGTAATTAGTTCATCAATGCTGATTATGCAGTTGTTAAAGAAATACACAACATCGTAATTTGCAAATGATCCCTAATGAAGATTTGCATGTGTGTTTGTACAGGCACGTACGTGACGCGAGTCACAGCCACAGATGCGGACGATCCCACTTACGGAAACAGCGCCCAGATCGTGTACAGTGTCCTACACGGGCAGCCTTACTTCTCTGTAGAACCCAAAACCGGTACGTACCCATCTTCTTCATTCCACCGTGGAAACGAGGCCGTATCTGTGGCTCTCTATAATAAGGAGCCGTAATTATAGTGTTTGGCTGCTTGATGTTAATCAGTCTGGATGTGAGATGAAAAGCCAGCAGGAGGTTTCTGATAATCTTCCAACCTCCAAGTCTAGAAATAAACAATTTTTCTTTTTTTTCCTACGTCTCGCTTTGGCATTTTGTCGAGCTGCATTTTTCTGATCAAAAGGTGCTCCCTGTGAGAGAGAAACTATTACAGTTGATTAGCCTTTTGCGGAATGTCAACCGCTCACCTTTTACATCACAGCTCTTAGGGACATTGATTAATGAAGACCTATTAAAAGCCTGAATCTCTCCATCTCTGCTCAGCCATCAAAGGAAAACTGAATTTGAGTAAGCCGTAGCCCGACTCTACCTACCTCTACCTTCTTCATGTGCTCAGGTGTGATAAGAATTGCGTTACCCAACATGGACCGGGAAATCAAAGAGTCGTACCAGGTCATGATCCAGGCCAAAGATATGGGCGGACAGCTGGGGGGTCTGGCTGGAACCACCACCGTCAACATCACCCTCACCGACGTCAACGATAATCCACCAAGGTTTGCTAAAAGTACGTCACAACATGTACACAAGCACCTGCAGCATGCTGCAGCAAGAAAATGATTGATGAGTCTGTCTTCTCTTACTCATGACATGTTATCCAAACTCAGTAAATATGCATGTAATTTTCATCCTTTACAAGGTTTAGCTCCGCCCACTTCACAATCGCGTTACATCATATATCCGTAAAACACGTTAAGCTAAATGTCAATTCACGCCTGTGTCATTATAATACATACGTTCCGTTTTATTTATACAGTAAATCTCATAAACCGCACTTACAGTGCAAACGCATGAAATCATTATTTTCCTAAGATTTTTTTATATATTCATCCAAGTTTCTCAAAATTTACAATTGTAGATCTTCATTTTATATCTGCCCCTGATTAGAAGGATGAATTTCTCAAAATGTTGATAATTGTTGGATTTATATTTATTTTATGCAAAAAGGTGATAAAAAAAAACAATTTTTACACTCCGTGTATTCTTGATTAAAACCGTAAAATAACGAAATAACGAGTATCCTGATGAACAAACTTTGTGAAATATTTTCATTCGCACTTCATCTATATACCAGATTATTGATTGTATGCAATTTTTGCACATTTTTATTTAGATTGTGCCTCATTTGCATGAATAAATGTCAATGTTTTTAAACGCAGAAAATATTAATGTGAGGAGGAACTGGTGATTCGTTGTGACATCTTTTGTTTTGAAAATGAGCCAGTTCACCTGCAGGGACTCGCCTTAAAGGCATTTCAGCCCTTTCATTCGCATCGAATTTCTGGCTTTAATGGGACGAAAGCTTTCTCGTCCATGTCACTTTACCTTTATGGATAATTCCCATATGGATTACCATTAGAAATTTCCAGTAAGTGTTCAATTGGAGTGGTATGGAAGTAGCATCGATATCTCACACTCTAAAGGGATATTTATGGGTTCTTCATTGGAATATGGCCTGATTTCCATAGTGTTCCTAGTTTCTATTATATGCCTATCCATGAAGATTCCCAGCAAAGACTACATGAAGATTTCCATCTGAAAATATTAAAAGATTCATTTAGATTATGTGATGGAATGTTGGAAAATGGTCTGATTTGTATGTCAATCTTAATGGATTCTTTTGAGTTATCTGTTGGAATATTGGAATATGGGGAGATTTCTATAGTAATCTTAATGACGTTTTATGAGTTACTGTATTTATTGGAATACTGCAATATGATTCCTGTGGGTTTTACTGGATTTCTTACTAATTCATTGGAGTCCATTGAAATATTGGGCTATTGTGAGATTTCTATGCAGTTCTTAATGGAATTGTACGGACTATCCACTGGAATATTGGAATATAGGCTTATTTGAATGACATTTACATTAGTTAATTGCATGAGATATCCGGAGGAACATTGGACTGAGGTCTGATTTCTCTGGGGCCCTTGACGATTCTAATGAATCATGAGCTATCGACGAGCTATATCATTTCTGGCTTTAAATTACGTGCTATGGGAATGTCATGCATGGCATCCTAACCCTTTTAATTGGAGATTACAGGGACTCTTCAAGAGGTTTTCCAAGTGTAAGTGCCATTAGTTTCCCATTATTCCCCATGAAACATTTCACGAGATTATGGAGCATTCCCAGTGAATTCCAATTCCGATGGCAATCCAATTGGGGATCATTCAACATTTTTCAATTCAGCATTATCTAAGAATCCCAAGAAGGTGCATTGCGTACAAACAGCAGGAGTGAGAGCTGATTGATCCAAAGCAGCCGTGAACAATTATTTGAATCCTTGAATGCTGTAATTAACAAGAACCAGCTTTGTCTACAACAAGGATCCACCATAAAGAGCGACCCGGCACGTTTCGGGGCATTAGATCCACGATTGTCCGTGATTAAGCCAGCTGGGGGTCTCGCTGACACAAATACAAACAGCTTTGTCGGATTTGCAAATGTGATTGCAACGCCTGTACGCTCTGGCAGAGCTGCTGAAGTGATTAGTGGATAATGAGCACTAACTACCTCCAGACTCCGACCCTCGCTGCGATCCTCTTTACATCTCATCCTGAGTGACAGGCTTGTTGCTGAGTTGTTCTCCTCCTCTAAATCATAGCATGCTTTTGGCTCTTTGTAACAGGTGTCTTTCACCTGCGAGTTCCTGAATCGGTGCCAGTGGGTTCCTCGGTGGGGAAAATTAAAGCTCAAGATCTGGACATGGGGACGAATGCCGAGGTGGAGTACAGAGTCGTCCCAGGAGACGGCAGCACCACGTTCGACATCTACACCGACGCCCGCACACAGGAGGGCATCGTTGTGCTCAAAAAGGTAAAGAACAAATGAATAAACAAACAAACACGCAAATAACCTTACATTTTTTTTTTATATATATATATATATATATATTTTTTTTTAATCACACCCAGAACAAAAATTTGTGAAAACGAATTAGATTTTTTGTTTGATATTTATGGATATAATGACAGCGAACCACTTTTAATCTTATTTGCTTTCATTTTGCCAAAAGTCGGAGACGTTTAAACATAGTACGGTAAAAATACATAAAATTATCGAAAAAAAAAAAATGAAGGGAGAAAAATTATATTGAGAAATGGCTGAATAGACAGTTAAAGGTTTAAAAAAGGAAACTGTAATGCCACATGCATGCAGCTCATGAATGCTAATGGATGACAGTGTTAGACAGGAAGCTATGCTAACTAGCGTCCATTAGCGGGTGCCTGTTAGACATATTAGCATTTTGACTTGCACGATTGCCATGAGTCTTAATGTGTAATACAACGTAAACAATGTAAGCAACAAAGTAAACAAATTTCAGTCTTATGGCTTGTTAGAAAATTTGCTGCTACTCTGAATTGCACAATATAATATTTCAGCTAATGTTAGCTAGCTTGCTAGAAAGCTTCCACTCCGTTTTTTTTAAACATAGTAGTTTATTATGAAATTATACGTAAAATCTGATCGTGACCTTATCAAAGCTTAAATGTTGCAGATTAGATAGTGCACTACATTTTTACATGCTAAGATTTATATAGCTCTCCAACATGTATTGCACACGGCCGCTTTCGCCCGAGAGTGAACGCCTCTTATTACCATCCTCCCCGTACTCTGTGAATAATGCATTACTCGCCATAAAACTGTTATTTTCTGCACTCTGCCCACTCCAATCAAAAATCAGATCCATCATCTCCTTACTGTTGGCTACGACTTTCCGCAGGACAAGCCGACACCCCGACGCACAAAACTGTACCGACCCAAAAGCGAAGTCTCTGGGAAATGACACGGCGTGTGGTTTTTGCGAAAAGAAAAAGAAGTGGTCCATCTTTCTGGACTTCAGAAACCATGAATAAATAAATTGGTGCTCAGCGATCAGCTCTACTACCTCTTGATACGATGTGACAAGTAGAAATCCCCCACACATCATCTAACCGAGCCCACTCACGTCGCCGGCTGCGTACGCGTGTAAGTGCTTCAGTAAAAGCTCGAGGACGAGGCTGAAGTGCACTCGTTCTCCAGAGAGATGGAGCGCTCCATCATTACTGCGGTTTAGCTCAGTGGGGTTCTGTGGCTCTGTGATGACTGTTTGAGACTCTCAGGCTCTCACTTCAGATATAAAGATCTCACATATCCGCAGTACAGAGGAGCTCGGCGTAGTTAAAGTCAGAAAAAAGATATTAAAGTGGAGAAGCAGTTATGCAAGCATGCAAAAATAATGAGAATACTTAGTATTATTATAGCTATAATTCCATGTCGCAAAATGCGATCATCTCATCCTTCGTTTCTGTCCCTACCTGCCGTTTCTGATTTTCAATTTATTCTTTTTTCGCTTGTGTTCCCTAAGCTGCACTCAGAGCATCTGGAGAACAAAGTCACCCAGTCCTGACTCTGCAGAACCATATCTGCTGACCCAAAAAAAAACCACGGCAGAAAAATGAATATGAGAATGAGAAATCCTCACCGTGGGGCTGAGAACTGAGAACAGGGTCAATGACAGAACCACGTTCCTGCCGCCATCCTTCCTTTTTTTTTTTGCATGGGCACCTTGGGGAAATGCTGAAGCAGTGCATTCTGGGGTGTCTCCTTGCTTTAGGGAATCAGGTTGCAGCTATAAGAGGACGTTGGAGAGAAAATTGGTGGATATTTTGTGCTTGGACAGCGTTTAACATGACGTACGGTTCGCTTGCACACTTTCACATAAAGACAAAACGATATATTGTATGAAAGCTCACCTTCTGTCTCGAGGATCGATTCGTCATTTATCTTATTAACGTGTTATGAAAGCTTAACCTGCTGCAGCTTTAAAGCGTCACCGCTGACTTTATATCTAATGCTTTGCTTTAATGGAGAACATGTCATCCGCATGCTCTTCTGTGAGAGTGTTGTTGAAAATGCGAGAGGAGCTCGATCCGAGCCGCACGTTTTTTTTCCGCCTGACACCTGGGTTTATTAAGATTTGCACCTTTTTTTAAATTTTCTGCCTCATTAGAGCTCCTTCATTTCCAAACCCGATCGCTTAACATACTTGTTCCAAAAAAAAAAAAAAAAAAAAGACGTAAGCACACAAACCAAAGCTTCTGTGAGTAATATAGACGAATTATGGATTCATGTCTAAACGGTAATTAATGCAGAGTATTAATTAAAGCCTGGCAATGTGTCAGCAGCATTGAATAACAAATCAAGGCTGTAGATTTACATCTGATTTCCAGCATAAACAGGAAACTTTTTCTGCTGACAGCAGTTTTGCACAAATTAGAATGTAGATTCAGATGGCTAATGAACGAGCCTGAGGTGACAACGGCGCGAGAAGGAAGAGGAAGAAATCTGGAGTGGAACTCAAAAGGGAATCTGTTGTGTTCTGGATAGTGTGATTATAATGTACAACAGAAAACAGGTGTAGAAGAAAAAAGGCAAGGTCGGATTCTGTCCAGAAAAAAAACGTCGGCGGTGACGTTGGGAAAGTTAGGTGTGTTCAGAGTCGGGTTATGCGCCGCGTAAGTCTACCGTCGACTTTCATCAGCATATGAAATAGCACTTGATGCAGCGCACTCCATTATTTAGCTTTTAATCGCGCTCTGATAGCAATCAGATCATACATGAAGGTCATCATAAGTTAAGAGTCAGAAAGTGCATCGGCTTTAGAAGAACGTGTGTGCGGGTGTTTTTCACGAGCCGCAGAATCACACGGGAGCCACGCGTCACGGCTCTCTCGGAGTACCCGATGATTGCATTCCTAACATGCATACACTCTGATTCTGAGGCCTCACGTTTATTTCCAAGAAAGGCGTGCGTCTTTTACGCACGCCGTCCCTTTTGTTTCCGACGACGTGCACTTTACTTCACGACAGACACTTGCGACAAGGGCTGACGTGACACAAGCTGACACACGCACATCACACACTTTTTCTCTCCATTTTTTATGATGACAGGATGCCAGGACAAGGACAGGGTGTCTCTGAACAAGAACACGATTCGCGTCTGGGGTGTGTGGAAAAAAAAAAGAAAGATAGTTCGGATAGAATTAAATTGTTTTTCTTTTACCTTTAAACCAAGCGAGACGTGTTGGATTTCTGAACAGTTTTACACAGTGAACGGAGAAAACAGTGATTTGTACACGGACAGCTTTTATTAAATATAGCTCGCAGCTCCGACTTCAAGCTGTAAGCCACGCCCCTTTCTAAGCGCTGAGGAAGAACGGATGGCTTTGTGTCTTGCGGTTCTTTTGTGATGGAGAGGCTGGTGAAGGAAAGACTGTTTATAGCTGCTATAACGTCAGTAACGGAACTGGCTATGTAAATATAAACGGATAAAAAGTATGACGTCGTTTTTTTTTAATAGACAAAAATCATAAGTGCTCATTTCCCTGTTACAGAGCGACACGCTGTACCTGTAAAACCACATTCCGATGTCTAAATTCTCCACTTACGTAAGCAGCTCACATATCAAAAATAGCAAAACTAATGATTTCTATGCAGTTAGTAATTAATTTTGTGTTTACAACACAAAGTCATATTTCTAATGAAGACGCCTGTAAATGAATAGGAAAGTAGATTTCGTAGATTAGATCTTAAATATTAGTAAATGTGCTGTAAATATAAACAATTAAAAAAGTTAATTACTCCGTCAAGATAAAATGATGCTACCAACCCCGCGCTTCATCGTACATGTTTCTTAGACATTCATGCGATGCCTTTATGGTATGAAAGCCTCCTCCGGTAAGCTGTTAACGCTTAACGTGTTGTTTTTAACGGAGAACATAGATTTTTAAAAAAGAGGCATGTTTACTCATTCTCCTGTGAAGGTGAATATCCTTCATGGTAAATATTCTCTTAGATATTCATTCTATCAAAGACAAATAAAGATGGACCCCCTGCCACGTGCGAGCTTTAATCAACGAGCCGTAAACCGTCACCGTCATGCGAAATCCCTCACGCGGCTGTACGCGCATGATTGATCTAATATGCCTTCAGAAGCACTTGGGCTGAAACAGGGATTGGATTTTAACGCAGTGTGTTTATGGCACTTGAAAAGGACGCAAATCCCGTAAGCAAGCTCTTACACAACACATCGTGAATAAACGATCGGGGCCAACTGAAGCAGCGGTTTATTTTTAATAAAGGCTGGGGAAGTCAGGGTTCTTTGTGGTTCTCTGCTGAACCTTTCTCACAGCTTTCTGGTCGCTGGTAATCCGAAGGATTGGCCACAGCTGGGATGAGCGGTGAGGATTTCCACATCTGAGAAAGCCATGGACTGCGGAGAACGTTAGGAACGCTCCGGCATCCACACCGAAGTCGGCCACCAAGATAAGAAGAAATGGAACAAATCTCACGTCCGTCTTTTGTGCCGGGTCGTGATACGGCAAACTGCTGTGGTGACTCTGTTATAGGAAAATAATCAGCAAGCGTGATGAAGAGTTCCTCTTGCCACCCTGGACATCCTGAAGTGCCGTACTCCTCATACGCCACAGCCATTTGCACACCTTGAAACAATTTTGTCAAAGATCAACACTATACTTTTGATCTGTTTATAGTTAAACGCAGAAAAACCAGGAAACCGCAGCGCATGGACTCTTCTGTCGTGTGGCATTTTTAGTAGCTCGCTGTAGGATAAAAGGATGGAACGGTGGAGAAATTGTATGCGTCAGATTGACTTCTGTGCTGAATAAAATAAGATCCCTTACTGTTTGGCTTTGCTTACAACTTGCTAGGAACATCTCAGGACCAGATAGAGGTGTTTTGTCCTGCTTTCCTATAACCTGGCAAGAACTGGTCTAAACTGGTCTTCCCAAGGTTGAGCGCCTGTGTTTTTTCCGTTATCGGGGCCCTTTCTGAGAGCTTTTATTAAAACGTTAGCCTTTTGTTCTTACCAAGTGTCTCCGGCATGTTTATAATCATCAAGCGCATGACTAGGTGCAAACGTAAAGTTCCTGCTTTACCACTGAGTGTCTCAGAGCGCGGACACTGGAGACTCCTTCCACAAGTTACACAAAGTCTGCGTATTCTACACGCATTTTTTACACCCGTTTATGTTGCACGTCCACCGTAGACGTCCCTGTGAACGAGCTGTTACTATAAAAACGACGAGGCACCAGAAACAGGGTGTTAATATAAACCTGTGATCTGCAGCTGCACTACCGTCAGAAACGAAGCAACACCTTCCGAGCAATCAGGATCCGGAATTCCGTAGCGCCGTGGTGTAATAAACAGCACACCCCCATCTGGGTACAGCCGTGCGCTCACAGCACCGCGTGACCGAAACACAGCCTATATGCGGAACGAAGGCAGTGCGGAGAATGTGATGTGGCTTCTGACAGCATGACTGGAATCTGAAACGCAGCTCGCTTCGTTCATGTCATGATGCAACGGTATGATCTTCAGGAACAGAAAGCTCCTGCCGAGATGAGAGAGGAAGTGGAGGCCGGAAAGCGGAGGAAGAGATGCCCCGATGCTACAGAGACGAGAGAAAACGCTGCGCTTTTATGTGCAGACACGACAGGATCTGACACGTACAACACCGGAACCAGAGAGACGGCGGCGTGTTCAGTCTCTCTGATGTCACACAACCGTTTGTTTCGCTGGTTTAAAAATGTTCTTTACTCAAGCGTTTTCTTGCAGCACAACTTCCGCTTTAAGAATATTTTGTTATGTTTTAAATATAAGATACTGTATTGATGTACGTGCTTTCATCTGTTTCACAAAGAGGGAATAAAACAGCTTTATTATACTTCGTTTTTAAAAAAAAAGTCAAGTATTAAGTAATGTATTAAACAATAAGCAGGAATTAATAACTCCAGTTACAGTGATGCATGGCCTTACAAAGATAATAATAATAATAATAATAATAATAGTTTTAGTCAGTTAGTATTTGACATAATTAATTAGCAAATCATGTACAGCTTGATTGTAATTATACAATAATAATAAAGTGTCACCAGAAAGTTTGATCTCAAGAAATCTTTCGTTTTTTCATGTATCTTTTCCGTTCTTTTTTTTATTTTACACTTTTTTAAGGTTCTTGACATTTCTAGTTACAGATTTTTTTTAAAAAGTGAACTATTTTTTACACTTCTGGAAAACATTTTCACCTCTGTACGCATTCTTTACACTTTTATACACTCTGCATACTTTATATACATCAGCTGACCTATACATTCCTTTTTACACATTTCTTTTACTCTTCATTATGTTCTTGTTTCTTACTTGTGACCTACTTTTTTTTTTTACTTTTTAAAAATTATTAATTTGACATATTTTACACCTGTTTACAGTGTTGTTACACTTTCCGGCGTGTCTCTCTGTTCCAGCCGCTGGATTATGAGAGCAGGAAGACGTACAGTTTTAAAGTCTCGGCGTCGGACCCGCACATGGACGCTCGTTTCCTGCAGGGCGGCTCCCACAGCGACTCGGCCGTGGTGAAGCTCAGCGTGATGGACGTGGAGGAACCGCCGATCTTCAGCAGCTCAGAGTACAGCATGGAGACACGAGAGGGAGCTGCAGGAAATGCCATCGGAGCGGTGAATGCCCACGACCCTGACACGGGCCACAGTCCCATCAGGTCATCACACACACACACACACACACACTTTTACCATTTTGAAATTTATGATATTATGCAAATAGCTCACATGTTTAAAGAATTCTAACACCCAGAGTGCAACTCTTCTGGAGCGTTTCAGAGCATCCAACATGGCGTGGCATTTTATTTTTCCCTTTTTTTTTTTTTCCCCACAGGTGAACATGAGTCGATGTTGATCTTAAGAGCATGACATTATTATGAACAGTGTTTGTTTCTGGATGAATATTTCATAAAGAGGACACAAAGGAGACAGCAGTGATTCAGTGCACGCTGGGTATTTGTGCTCTGTTTTTAATATTTCACTATTGCATATTAGCTGGAGCTCCTGTGAGACGATGGAACACAATAACACACCAGCAGTTAGTGCATGACACAGCGGCATAATGCAGCTCTACGCACAGTCCTTAATGGTCACTCCCTCCCTGTGGCAGCAATATCTCCTGTTCTTCACGTAATCAAGGGCTATGGGATATAACAGTGAGCCTTTTCTCATGAATTTCATGAATAAATTTACCAAAACTAACCTAAACCATGTGGCAAAGTGTGTTAGGGTAGAAATGAAGCATGATGAGCATGATGAAGCATGGTGGTGGCAGCATCATGCTGTGGCGCTGTGTCTCTTCAGCTGGGACTGGAGCTCTAGTCAAGATAGAGGATATCATGGCCAGCTCTAAATCCCAAATACCTGCAGGCCTCCGAATATGAAGATTCCAGCACGATAATGACCCAAAGCACACGAAAGGAACGGCTTCAGAAGAAGAAGATCAATGTAAAGAGCCCAAATCTAAGTCGGAAATCTGCGGACTTACAGGAGATCTGCTCACTATTTGATAGATCTGGAGCATTATTGCAAGGAAGAGTGGAATAAATCCGCCGAATCAAAATGCGCTGAAGTCGGTAGTCTAAAAGGCTGAGTGATCGGAAGGCGCTTTAACAAAGTATTAGTTAAGGGGTGTGTATACTTATGCACCATCGCAAGTTATTCTACATTTTTTTTCTTTTTCTTTCCTTTTCATTCCTATATTTGTTTTTACTTTAATTGTGGTGGTTGCATCACATTAAGGGCGAGTTCTCTTTTCTGCCTGCGATTATAACAGGGCCGCTGAGACTTTTTATCTCATTATTAAAATAATTATGTTGTGTATACAAGCAACAATGTTACATCTCCTGATCACGGCCATATCCGGCCGCACACCCGATCCAAACCTCACACATATTTCTAAACGTGTTGTTTAATTTCACAGCTGATGATACCAATTTGGTCTTCGTTTTCATCTTTCTGCTCTGTAGATACTCCATCGAGTGGAGCGCGGACTCCGAGAATTACTTCGACATCGATGCTGTCGAAGGCATGATTTCATCACGAGGAGCTCTGGACAGAGAAACGACACCAAAACACAACATCACCGTTGTTGCAACTAAACTTAGTAAGTACGCAATGCACGCATAGAAAATAGTGAGGTGTAAAATACGAGCAGCTCGTCGTTAAGCGCCCTGGACTGCTTAAACCAGCGCTGAGACTTCAGATTAACACACTGCTTCCTCGTCGTTCTCCTTCAGTCCCACCTCAGATCATCAACACGCTCTTCATGAGCTTCATCTGAGTGTGTCAGAGAAGAAAACACACTGAAATGTGCAGTGAAGAGAGAATAAAAGACATTAACGACCTGGGGAAACTCTTACAGAGGTCTGATCACACCATCTGGTGGACGTTAACAGGAAATGCAGTCAGACGCAGGGACAGCTAATCCACCTCCAGCTGCACTGCTTTTATAACATTCTGTAAATCATACGTTTCATTTAAAATGTCAATAAAAGTCATTATTCATTGCAAAAGAAATGGTTATCTCACAAGTCAGTAAATGAAAATGGTAACTCATGACCTAAACTGATACAAAGAAAAAAAAAATTCATGTAAAAGGTAAAAAGGAAAAGGAAAAGGAAGGTGAAACAAAAATTTGATTTGAGATTGATTTGAGAATCAACAGATTGAGATTTCTTATGCATTAATCATATAATATTCAAACCTGTTTATATTGAATGTAATTAAATGTCAGTTTGAGTAAGAGTACTTACTGAAAGTATTAACAGTAAAAGTCTTGTACATCATTGTGAAGCATTGTGTATCCATCAGTACTGTGTGTCCCTCAGTGTCTCCTGTTAGTGTTGTGTATCTCTTAATGTTGTGCATCCGTCAGCGTTGTGTATCCGTCAGCGTTGTGCATCAGTCAGCGTTGTGCATCCGTCAGCGTTGTGTATCCGTCAGTGTTGTGCATCAGTCAGTGTTGTGTATCCGTCAGTGTTGTGTATCAGTCAGCGTTGTGCATCCGTCAGTGTTGTGTAACCGTCAGCGTTGTGCATCCGTCAGCGTTGTGTATCCGTCAGCGTTGTGTATCCGTCAGCGTTGTGTATCCGTCAGCGTTGTGTATCCGTTAGTGTTGTGCATCCGTCAGTGTTGTGTATCCGTCAGTGTTGTGTAGCCTTCAGTGTTGTGTATCCGTCAGTGTTGTG
>JAQQZR010000018.1:1071307-1091766 GCA_030068235.1 Notoglanidium macrostoma | reverse complement strand
CTACCCATAACCCGATCTGACCTACCCATAACCCGATCTGACCTACCCATAACCCGATCTGACCTACCCATAACCCGGTACGACCTACCCATAACCCAATCTGAACTACCCATAACCCGATCTGAACTACCCATAACCCGGTACGACCTACCCATAACCCGATCTGAACTACCCATAACTGAAAACCCGCCACCAAACTCATCATGTATATTTAGCAGCATGACCTAAAATCAACGAGCTTTGAGTTTTAAAAGAAATCAGAAAGTAGATGTCGCAGAAACAGTGCTTGGCCCCCGTTAATCGCTGCTTGCAGCTATTTATTTCACATGTCATTTATCCACCTGATTTATTTCTTTTCATGCAATATTTTAAGTGGTTCATTAATTTTGCAGGTGATTCATATATCTTGGTGCTTTTTTGTTCAAATCATTCATTTATTCTCACACTATTGATCTCAGATTGATCACAATGTCTTGAATTCATGTGTGCAAATTCAGGACATGACATAAAACCTACTTTCCCGTGTTTTTAACATGTACCTCCCATGATCACATGTAAAAAGGGTGTGACTTTTTTCCACGGGGTCTCAGGATCTTGTGCCTCCAGCTGAAGTGGAATGAGGTCTGATGTCCGTCACTGCGTGTGATCCTGCAGCGCCGCACTCACAAGGCTGTTTTTCTGCGCATTGTTCTCCTTTTCTTTCGCCACAGTGGCTGGAGCGCGCTCGCGTCTCGCCTTTTTCCTGCAGTTGTAATGAGACACTCCTGTCACAGCCCAAGGTTTGATCCAGCTCTGAGAAAGTGCCAGCTCCGGCCATGGTCCAATTAAAATCTTTTAGGTGGAGGGAGAAGTGTGACTGAGATCTCATCTCCTCTCTGACACCTCACGCTTCAGTGACCTTGGACAGAGATAGCATGGATTTCAAGCCGTGTTTGTCACTCGCTACTGTCTCCACCTGTCTGCCACTTCCACAACAAGAGGGCTTTTTCAGCCTTCCTTTTCTCTTTTTCTTTCCTATCATTTACCTTCCTTTTCTGTCCTATTCTCTCATTTCTTTTCTTTCCCTTTCCTACCTTATAGTTTCCTTTCCTACCTTCTCTTTTCCTGTCCTATTCTATCTTCTCTCCTTTAATTTTAACTTTCCTTTCCAATATTTTCCTTTCCTTTCCTTTCCTTTCCTTTCCTTTCCGATCTTTTCCTTTCCTTTCTTTTCCTTTCCAATCTTTACCTTTCCTTTCTGATCCTTTCCTCTCCTTTCCTTTCCTTTCCAATCTTTTCCTTTCTGATCTTTTCCTTTCCTTTCCTTTCCAATCTTTTCCTTTCCTTTCTGATCTTTTCCTTTCCTTTCCTTTCCAATCTTTACCTTTCCTTTCTGATCCTTTCCTCTCCTTTCCTTTCCTTTCCAATCTTTTCCTTTCCTTTCTGATATTTTCCTTTCTGATCTTTTCCTTTCCAATCTTTTCCTTTCCTTTCCAATCTTTTCCTTTTTTTTACTTTCCAATCTTTTCCTTTCCTTTCCTTTGCTTTCCTTTCTGATTCTATCCTTTCCTCTCCTCTCCTTTCCTTTCCTTTCCTTTCCTTTCCTTTCCAATCTTTTCCTTTCCTTTCCGATCTTTTCCTTTCCTTTCCTTTCTTTTCCTTTCCTTTCCTTTCCTTTCCTTTCCTTTCCTTTCCTTTCTCAGCGTTTCCTTTCCTGTTACTTTATCCTTTCCCATCACCTCCGTTCCTTTCCTTTTCTTTCATGTCCCTCTTTCTTCTGTTTATTTTCTTTCTTTTCCTGTTGTTTCCTTTCTGTTTTTTCTTTTCCTTTACATTTCTCCATCTTTCCTTTCCCTCTCTATCCTTAAACATAATGTAAAAATAACCCCTAAAAAAAACCCTAAAATCAAGTCAAATAATACAATCTATTTAAATGCTTAATTAAAAATATCCCAGTCTTGTTTCTCAATTCTATGCAACCTAAATTAGCTGATTCACTTCCTGTTTGCTTTGACTTTTTTCACTTTTGGCTTTTATTTATTATTACATCATCTCAGCTTTTATGCATTCAGTTGTGTTTAAAAAGCTCTCTTCCTCCATAAATCTCACCCTTTTATGCATGTGGCTCTGTTCAGCTCAGAACGGAGAATATAGATCATGGATCTAAAATAATCTGGCTCCCTCATTCAGGACAGAGGAACCTGACCCGGGTTTTTTCCTCAGGCAGGAGCGACCCCGGCTTCTGACCGCTGCACTCCAGATACGTCACTCTTTATTCATTTATCTGTTTATTTATTTGTAGCTTATTTGTTTGTGGATGAGCACGCTGACAGGAAAGTCACATTTTGGCTGATCCAGAAAACAGCCACACTGATCGTGATCGCCGGTATCAGTTTTATTATGCATCATAAGCCGGTTAGTTTTCATTATTCCTGTTTGGATCCGCTTTGTTACGTCGCTTCCTGAAACACTCTTCACGCATGCTTTCCTGTCTGTTTTCACTCAAGTGTGGCGCTGAAAGGATTCTTTTTTATATTAATATCATAACAGATACAATTATAGGCAGAAGCAGTTCTGCTCTGAGACACTTCATAATTACAGGACATTACCTTTTAGCATGATGTTATTAGAAATCAGTGTGCTGTTCCGCTGAGATGCATTATTACTCCTGTTGGGCAGTTTGCACGTGGCAATTATACCGTACCGTGTGTCTTAAAATATCTCCGGAGGTTGGAGCTAAGTGCAGTTCCCAGTGTAGGACAGGATGCATTGTTGTTAAGGTATGAGAGTCAAGTTCAAAATGAAGAACAGGTCAAGCTACGAAGCAGAAACAAGCGCAGGAAGTAGAAAAGATGAGAAGGCAATGGCCGAGATATCTGTAGGAATTCAAACAAACCAAGGCTAACCCTATCTTCGCACTAGCATCACTACTGTTGCTGGCGGTTTGTCGCCTGTGTCTTCACTAGCTGAACACACCAAATAATGTGCTAATCAGTGTGGTTTGGTTTACATGTTATATAGCTTAGCTTCGTACTAGCATAACTCTGCAGATTAGCAAAGCATGCTAGCTGTACCAGCTGTGTATGTTCACCAGAGGCACGAGGAACGATCCCTGTTCCATCCCTCCAAACTTTTATTTTTCTCTGTTCACATTTAATAATATTTTGAAATCATATATGATAAGATATGATTACAAAACCATTCATTTTGTTTACTCGCTTAGTCGATTATTGTGCTTGACGAGCTAACTAGCTTGCTATGTGTTATTATATAATGCTAGCTATCACGCTTCAGCCTACTCAGTTAGCTTTCTAGACTAATTCACGTTTCGTTGCATGACTAACTAAAGTAAAATGCGATAGCTAACCCGCTCAGCCTACGTCCTTATACAATGTTAGCTCACACATTTCAGCCTACGCTTTCAGGCCACAAAATGAAGGATTGGACAGCACACTGGAGCATTTATGCGCTCCGTAGGCTAGCTAATAAATTTAGGAAAAAACAGTGCCTGCTAACTCGAGCCTTTCGTTAAAAGCCTGTATTTTTTTTTTATCCTACTTTAGTATTTATGACCAGGCTGTTTCCCCAGCTTTCCTCCCAGCGTTTCTCCCGCCCACACTGGCTCTTTAACCAGCCGCTCCTTGCTGCAACCTTCCAAATTATTTCAGCACTGCAAGCTGTTGCGTCGTGTCCCATGGGAGCCGATCGGTAACGCAGGTCTGTAGCCTGAGCAAATTTCTTGACTGACACTGTTCCAATTGCTCAGGCTGTTTCTCAGAGGAAGTGGAAAAGGCTCACGCCCACTGCTGCTGCTCAAGCTGGCTCTCATGTGTGTTACACCTAAACAGCAGCTGGGCTCCTGACAAGACTCCGAAGCCACACCGCTTGGCAAAACAATCTCAACCTGTTAATGATAATTGTTAAACGTGGACACACACATAGGTGTGAAAACTGGGCGCAATAATGATTACAGATGTCATTTTGCATAAAGGAAGTGATGGAAATGTAGCAAGGGGCGCTAAATGTGTGCATTTGTTTTGAAAAAAAAAAAAAAAAGGCAGTTAGCATATTGGTGTCATTCTTACATTAGCAGTCAAGGCATTTTATTTATCTTCTGGTCATCTCACCCTGTTCAGGATTCGGAAATGGATCAGGATTCATTTCTATGAGTCTTTTGTCTGTTTGTTTTCTGGCATTTACTGAAATATCATCTATCATAGTACTAAGCGTACATTATTTACAACGTTAGCTAGTTGATTCTAAGCTAGCTACTTCAGGTTGCCATGGAGAAGAGCAACTTCTGTTTCACTTACAGCTGTAAGTGAAATACAATAGTTTGGTTTTTTCAGTATGTTGGAATCTGTCCTCGTCAAGGATCGGCAGCGGCGGATAGTCGTGAGTGGAAAAGAGCTGTTGTACGCACTCACCTAGCATCATGTAGCTAGCGTTCGCAATAAAAATAAGTTGAAAAAAGCACTGTACGTTTAACATACACACAGCAATGCTTAATCATTAGCTTAATGTTTTGCTTCGCCTCCTCACAATAAGAGCAAATTCAAAACTTCATCATTCTTCATCTAATCTGCCTTCAAACCCAAACCTGCTTAATCATAACGCCGCGACTGAATCTTCTGCCAAACCCCGACAGGCTCGTTTAATTGCTGTTTTCTGAACACTACACCGTAAATACCACGTTACCCGAGAGGATTCGAGCGTCGAAGCAAGCCACCTCGCCTGCTGCGTGCGCTCTTTCCCCCTCGCTCCGGAGCTCATTTTCTGCGATCTGCACCAGCTAACTTTCCCCACGGCTCCGATGCGGAATCCCGCAGAGCCGAAACGGTCAAATAAACAGTTCCCGGGGAAAGGAATGTGCGTTATTTTTCATGGGTCATGTCTGATTTGATAGGATGCCTCGCATGTCGGAATATTCATCTTATTATAATGCAGTTCAGGGGTTTTGAATACATTTGGGAAAGATTAATAGCTGTCATTATTTCTGCTCCTCTGGTTTTTTTTCTCGATGGCGTCGATATGCAGGGGATTTGTTAATGCACGAGGATGAGCATGATAGTTTTTCATATTTTTTTTTTTATCAAGAACAATGTTTACAATATAAAAACGTCCCGAAGGGTAAAGTTTCATTTACATCACGTCATGTTACCGCAAAAGCCAAGGAAGCTTCACGCCGATAATCAGAAATGTAATGTAATAACAAGCCAGAGTGAGAGAGCGAATGCTAATGGAATACAGAACACGCGGACGTTTCTTTCCGCTGATGAGCTGGTTAATAAGAGACATTTCTCTGGAAGGGCTGATTGGCTGATTAATGAGGGCTTAAGATGGAGTAAGACACAGAAAGTCAGATGGAGTGCAAAAGTCAGAGAGGGGGATATAAAGCAAGCGGCTCGCTTCGTCATATAATTGTGAGACAGTCTGGGAAAACTGCTCAGACGTTGGTGAGACTTGTGGCGTCACAGTTTCCCCGTTGCCTGTCACGGTTGCCATGACAACAAGATCCATGCGTTTGTTTTGGGCTCGGATTAAATCCTGACTCCGCCCCACTGTCTTGTCATTGGTTTGTTTACCTGATTATGCTCACCTGCAGCTTGTTTCACGCTGATTAGTTTGGATGTCTATATTTTTCGCAAAGCGTGAAGGAATCTTTTGGCCCCTGAATTGAGGTCGTCGGCACTTAGAACGCATCTGCAAAGTTCTGTGGAGAAATGTTGCGAATTTTAGATTAAAATCTCGGCGTGTGATGACGATGAGACGATGAAGATGCATGAGAATGTGGATTTTCATTATTAAACTCTTCTCTTGGGACTTTTTCACGCCATGCAAATTTTCTTTTCCCAACTATTTTTCGATTTCACTCTTTGGTCACGTTATAATGTCTCCTGAAACATGCAGATATCTTTTTATTATCCGTTCCAACTCCGTGAAAGATCAAGATCTTCTGGATTAGGGACTTTGAGGGAGCGTTTTTTTTTTTGTTCCTGGTTCTCACAGACTCTAAACTCAACTGCTCACAGGAAACTAATTTAAGTTCGGGTCTGATTGAACTGTTCATGCCTTAAACTATCTGTATAGTGTTTTAAGTCATTAGCCACTTTAATGGGGCGATTTGGGAAATTTAACAAGAGCATATTAACAAAGATGCAAACTTTGAGCTTGGGATATTTACGCTGCAGGTTACAACAGCTTTCCAATCAGAAAACATATTAAATGAGCTGTTGAGAGGACGCAAACTTTTGCACTCAAATGCTATGTTCAAAATAGAGTCAATTAGCATGTGGAACACGACGGTTCCGAGCTCATTACGTCTTGCTAAACAACAAGATGTCTTGAACTTGCAATAAGCATGATGACATCATCACTCTGCGTCCTGTTTGTTTTTGGGGGGTTTTTTTTACATCTAAAAAAAGGAAATTTTTTTAAATATTTTTGCTATAAATCTATATCCATGAACATGGACATTTTTAAAGCATTACATTTGGATTCATGATTCTGGTGGAACCCTTAAAGGTTCTACCTAGAACCCTATGTGTTTCTCTGTTAGGAAGGGTTCCACTTTTTTGGAACCTGGGAACCACTAACGATTAAAATGAACCCTTAAATAACCCTCTTCTCTAACAGCATATTTATGAATCAATTTTGAACTATTACGGATCGTCTGGTTGTTCCTCTGGAACACCTCTTAAAGGTTCTCTCTGCAACAGAACCCTATAACAAAGTGGCACACTCTCAGTGTTCAGAAAAGGGTCAGAACCATTTTTGGAAGGAAGAATACTTAAGTATGCACTGAACCCTTAAAGGACATAAAGATTGTATGTGATCAAATGTAGCACCTTTGAGGGTTCTTTGGTTCATTGTTGCTCTGGGGGAACCGTTCAAGGATCTAGGTGGAACTCTATATCTGCGTTTCTGTAGCTGAAGGGGCTCAAAATTGAACCCTTTTGGAAGTAAAGAACCCTTAACTGTCCAATGAACCTTTAAAAGAACCATAAGTGTATATTTTAACATTTAGAATGTAGAACCCTTAAGGTTTCTTTTGGTTGTCCCTAGAACCCTTTTACTTAATTAAGCTCAATTAATCATCCAATGATGCCTTTAATCTTTTTAATCTTCTAATGCTTTAAAACCCCTCAACGTTTTTCCTAATAGTGTATGTAGGAACAAATTTAGACTCTATAGAACCCTACAGCAGTGTTTCCCTATCAGAAAGGGTTCACAGTAGAACTAAGAAGCCTGAATCAGAACGCTGATGAATTTTTTAAGAGCCCATTCTTGAGGACGTACGAACAAATTCATAATCCTTGACTATTCTTATTTAAGGGTTGTTTCTCTGGGGGAACCCATGAAGGTTCAACAATATGTAGAACCATAACACAAAGTGTCAACCATAACTTGGCTTCAAAATTAGGACGTGTTATCCAATGAACTCTTAAAACCACATGACTTCTTAGAGTACACTGTATGCATGAACACATTTAGATCTCTAAAGGATTCATGGTTTGAACTCTTAATTACTGAATAAACCCTTAAAGAACCCTAAGAGTGTGTAATCAGTTGGGTAATAATACGGAACAAACTCCAAATTATTGCTTTCTTTTTAATATCTAGATCCAGTCTGGAGATTCAGCTATTTGTAATTGGTAATGGTAATCATGACTTGAATCTTTCTCGGTTCTTTTAGGGTTCTTCTAGGGTTCATTGGATAATTAAGGCTGCTTAGCCTTTTGATAAATGGTTCTTCCTGGAGCTCTGTCTGATAGGAAAACTCTACATGGTTTGAGGTTTGGTTTGGGAGTAATTTACATATGCGAACATGTGCGTCAATAAAGTGAGAACCAGACAGAGAGAGAATGATGGGAGAGAGAGAGAGAGAGAGAGAGAGAGAGGGGGAGCGTGAAGGAGAAGGAGACGGGGGTGTGACTAAACGATAACGCAGAGCAAAGAGAACCACTGGAAAGCAGGCAGAGCTTCTCTCTCTCTCTGTCTGATTTTCTCTTCATGCCATAGCGTTCCTCTCGCCCTGTCAGCGCGATACACAGAAATACGCAGGGACGTGGACGAGAACGTCGTGAGGACGTGAGAACATTCGTCTGCGTCCAACTTGCCTTTTTCACACGGAGCTCTGATGAAAGGGAGGAGGTGAACAGGTAGGGTGCTTTCCTTTTCCTCCTCTGCACTTGCTAAGGCACGGCATTGGAAACGAGCTCTCGACTCAATTATTATTATTACTATTTTTAATTTAAAAAAAATTGCAAGTTAAAAGCATTTGTTCTTTTTAAACGCATTCGTTTATTTATTTATTTATTTATTGAATTGTTTGTTTGTTTTGATATTTTTTGTGAGCAAATGAACCGGGGCTGCATGGATATCCTTGCTGCCTCACAGCTCCATGGTTCTTGGTTCGACCTTAATCTCCAGTTACGTTCTCTGTGGAGTTTCGTGTGTTCTTCATCTCC
This sequence comes from Notoglanidium macrostoma, assembly GCA_030068235.1. NCBI lineage: Eukaryota > Metazoa > Chordata > Actinopteri > Siluriformes > Auchenoglanididae > Notoglanidium > Notoglanidium macrostoma. The sequence goes on along the minus strand of JAQQZR010000018.1, from coordinate 1,083,316 downwards.
TTGTGGGCTTCCTCATGGTTCTCCAGTTTCATCCCACCTATGAAAAACATGCCAGGATGTGGCTCGGAGACTCTAAATTCCACCCTGAGTGTGAAAATGTGTGTGATTTAATGGACTTGGTGTATCCAGGGTGTGTTCCTGTGAAAAACTCCAACTCCACCTCAGCTGGATAAAATGCTTCCTGAAGACAAATGAGCGAATGATGTATGAAAATAGACTGGAATTTGGTTGCTAATATCGTGAGCTGTCGCAATATCGCAACTAGCAGCAGGTGATGAAAACAAACACCTAGATGTGTGTCGTGTGGTGCTGATGCTGTTCAGAGGAGCAACATCTGTAAGCAGATTGCAGGATTGTGTGGAAGGGCGTGTCTTCAGCTGCGTTTTCAGGTGATAATTGCATTTGTGAGATATGAGAAAAATGTTTTTTTTCCTTTTACTGTTGAGGAGTGTGTGTACACGCGTGTGTGTGAGCACGTTCGATCCCACATGCAAACGGCGCCTCATTAGTCCAGAACTTTGTGAAACAGTTGCAACACGAGCTGCGCTGTCTGCCAGCATGCCTTCTGCTGCTCGAGCATGAAGTGAATTTGTGTCGACGCTGAATCCCTGCCAGGCGTCGGGCATCTGGCCTCGTCTCCCAGACTAAGTCTTTCCAAAAAGAAAGAAAAAACCCCACACACACAGGCAGGAAGCAGCTTACAGCAAGAACCTGGAGCTGGATCTCCACCCAGAGCCATTCATCATTCCTCTGGACTGGAGAACAACCGTGATCTGAGCTTTGGTGCAGATGAAAAGCACTAATCACAGTTCAATTGTGGGCTTTAGTGCCTCTTTATGAATAGGAATAAAATGTTAGCTTGAGCATAAATCAGTGCTCACTGGGTGCTACGTTCAGGGCGGTTCTTTCTGACCTGGGAGGAACCGGTAAACGAGTGTCGAAAAGGAAAGGCGTGATGATGAGGAGTTTGGTTCACTGGACAGTCAGGTTTATTTGCAAATAAATGACCCTGACGACGTTGGCATCTCAGCTACGCTGGCTTTTTCAAGCTAATATTCCACATTGTGCGTTTTATACCTAAGAATTCATTATTTTGAGTCAAATTAATAAAATTTGACTCAAAATGCCAGTGTTTTTTGTTAATTTGATGCGCTGCCCTGGCAACAGCTTTTCAGGGAGAAAACTCTACTGCTACGCTTACAGCTCACTTTAAATTCATTCATAATTTTATCACAATAAAGACTCAGAATTCAGCTCTTCAGATAAGCAGATAAGGTAAGTCTTTGATGGATGTGCTGGGAAATAAAAACCTTTTTGTGTGTTTAAAGGGAAAATGTTATTGTACTAATGCTGCATTTGACTATAGGACATATTTCCCAACTCTGAGGGGAAATTTTTTTTTTATATATATATATATATATATATATATATATATATACAGTATATATATATATATTCTTTTTTAAATTCAGTGGCTCAATCTGTTCAAATTAATGGATACTTGCAGCCTGGGAGGGGTAGAAAATAAATCAGTGGGCGGAGCATCTGAGGCGGAGACTAATAACGCAGCACCTTCACTCACAAAGGCTTCACTCGACACAATTTAAATTAGTAATAATACGTCATTTAAGTTACCATTAAAACAAGAATAAGAACGGACCCAGACTAGATCCTGGTGGAGCCTCGAGTGAGTTTTGATTCTGTTTCAGTAAATCCTCCAGTGTAATATAAGATTAGTGCTCAGGACATGATGTAAGGTTTAAGCGATGTTCCTGCTGAGTAACCTAATCAAGAAACACACCTTTCTGCAGCACGTTACAGCAGGCCACGAGCTTCACCATCTGGAGTCAGAGCAGTGTGATGTTTATTCATGGTGTAGATGTCTGACTTTGTTATATGGTGTGTGTGGGAAGTGTGTGTTCTCAGAGAGCAGAAATGAAAAGAAGTCTGGATGTCGGGTTTCCTGAAGGTGTCGTAGCACAAAAATCGTGGTATCACTTTGATCAGATTTGGAGTTTTAAGCCTGTCCTCATGCCACAACGCCTCTGTTTCTTCATTTTAAATCAGGTTTAGAAGCAGCTCGCTTCTGCAGTAATTATTTGGATATTTTGACTAAGAATGGGAACGAAATGGACAACAATAATTTCATGATTTTACCGACCTTGAGGTTCTGTGTGCTATTCTGTCTCTGTCCAGGTACACCTTTAGAAATGTTGAGCCGTTAAGGATCCTTCAGGTTGCCTTTCTGGGAAGAATTAAAGCTTGTATAATGTTTTGCTCGATTCCTGTGAAGAACACATACTCGTTATGAAGGATAAGCTGAGCAAGCATTCAGAAAATGTTTACCTAGTGCAGGTAGAACCATTTCTCTAGGAGTTAACAGGATAGCTGATGATACAACCTGTTGCTTGATTAAAATGTTCACTATTGTGGTATTTGGTAGAGTTTTAAATTTAGAACAGTCCTACATCTACAAATTTGCTCATGCGCAGTAGGAGAGACACGCAACTGTGACTCCTTTACATGCGTTTACATCACTACATCATACGTGTTCACGTTAGTCAAAAAAAAACCCGATTCATTCACTCATGCTGGAGATATTTGTGGGAAACCCATTTTGTCCCATATGTACGGGTAAATAAATGAAACTGCAGGTGATACTATTTTTTTCATGCTTCAGAAACTGAAATCTGTGCGCTGCTCTCCACGCTCTCTACCCTCAGTGCCCATGCATGCTAATTCTGTCTGCAAGATTGAGAGAAATCATGGGTGTGACCTGCTGTAACACCTGTAACACCTGCTATAACTATAGAGTCTCACTTCAGAGGATCTCAGACTGCAAAAATAAAGCAACACGTACTAATTTCCACACTCATAAGGATGAACGCAATCGATGCAGTGTGCATAAAGATGATATCTTTATTTAAAACATACGATTATGGTTAAATTAATGTAGAACAATATAACATGCCATATTTAATACGGTTACTATGGTTATGAGAGCAAACAAACAATCAGAATGATGATGATTTCATGAACTTTGCGTTCTTAATCGATTACTTCTTTAAATGCGTGATTGTTCTGCGTTAATGGAAATCCAATGCTATTGTTTATTTACTTCACGTTCGACGAGCCGATCCATGAATTTTCATTTCTCTTACTCTATTGTCGTGAGATACAGCATTCGACGTTGGCGGAAGTCTGCGCTCAACAGTTCCATACATCTTAACATCCAGTAGCTGGTGGTACAATTCAATAGTGGCAAAACATAGCCAATGTGGAAGTATGATGACTCCGAGGAAATGTATCCATACGTATAAAGTGGGCGCGGTTGCAGATTTGCATATCGTAGAAGAGTCGACTCGTTTTGGTTTCAGCGTAGTCGTACTTGCTGGCGATATCAATCCACTGGCATGTAATTAAAGAAGTGAACACATTCCTGATGCTAGGTGGGACGTATGACGTCTGTCATTTAAATCATTCTCGAGTAATTTGGCTCCAACGAAAAAAGGCTACACCTGTACCAGCCGTCCTCTACAGCTCAGATTATGTTCTTCAGCATTTTTTCAAGCCTTCGTACCTTAAAGTCCCTAATAACAGACAGACTGAAGCCCTTAAACCCTTAAACCTCCCTAAAGCTCCCTGCTAGGCGAGTGTCATGTTGTGACTTTTTCCCTACTCCCCGATTCTTATAAAACGCTCGAGCGTCACAACACGATGTAAAAGTGTCTGAAATGAGCTCCGGAACTGCTTCAGCTCTGCGGGGAGGCTGGACGGGTCGCCGCTAGGCTGATATTTCCTTCTGATTTTCTGCTTGAGTGCTTTTGACATACTTTTACTTCTAAGATGAAGGTAAAAAGGAGAACATTAAAGTTAACGTTCCGCATTTAACTCTTTCAGAGCCTGTGCGGAGGTTTGATTCACACTGACTGAATTAATAACCAAGGGAGAAGAATGAAGACAGGAGCGAGAGTGAAAGAGTAAAGGTGATAGGAAGATTTGGCAATGATTCAAATATTTAATTGATTAAAGCATGACAATCATACATTTAACCCTATTATAGTTACATTTAATGTTTGTTCCTGTTATTATGTAGGTTATAGCAGCTATAAACACACACTCACCTCTCTTTCCTCTCGCTGAGACAAAAAACTACGAAGCTTGTCATGTTATCAAAAAAAACACGAGTGTGAACTACTCCGTCTTGAACTTACAGCTACATGACACAGAACAGAGCATGCGGTTAGATGGAAATGATACTGTTTAATATTAGTGTTACTCTTCAAGTCCTTGCACAGGAGCTGTTACTATAGTAACAATAACATATTACAACGAGAGCATTAATAGAAAACGGTCATTCATGTTACAGCTGGAGCTACAATCCGAGCCATGCGGTTATACAAAAATAATGCTGGCCAATCAGATGGTACAAATAAAATAATCAACATCTGACCAATCAGGACTGAGAATTCAGCAACACTTTGGTGTGAATGCTAACATACACATAAAGAACAAATGCTTTGAGTCACGGAAGACAACCACATGTGCAAGCTAACATCGGTAACCGGTCAGATTTACATGGATGTGTAAAAATAAAACCTATCGCCACAACTTCCTGCGTTATATACAGTGTTTGTTGACCACATATGATGATTACGTAATGACATCATCAGCTATCGAGGTCTTCATTTCCTCAAAGCATTTCCTCAATCAATCTCTGAGCCGTGTTTATTTCTAGCCTTGTCACGATCTGTTCCCAGTGGGTTCCTGCGAATCGTGCCTCATGGCCAAACTAATAAAGAAGGAAATAAAGATCAAATTAAATAAACCTGAGATGCAGTGCAAGGCACCGTGGTCTAAACAGAGCCCCCTGGTTCCACCCGACCGTGGTGAGAGGCTGAGGGGATCATTTCCACTCCAACATGGTTGATTCATCACTCCATGAGGGCAGCTGCTTCCATCACTCACGTTCTCATTAATCGGCGGTGAAGCTGAAGCTCTGTGAGTCAGTGCCAGAGTAAATACGGCTGCTCTGAAGAGGGCATCGTCAGCAAGGCGCCAGGCTAACGTGGGTGGACGCTAATACCCAGAGCCAAAATTAAGCTTTCGTTTCTATACAGCGTGATTTCTTATACAACTCTCTGTTAGAGTCAGGTCTTTCTTCTTGATTTTACTTTTGGAAAAGGAAGAAGGAGACAAAACATTTATATGTTAGTGGCCAGCTCTTGCCAAGATACATAGAACACTAAAGCGACCATAGAGGAACATAGAGGAACTGTTCATGTGTCATACCTACAGTATGTTCTAAAAGCTGGTTTTGGAATAACCCAGTCATCATTAGAACTTCATTTATAGAATATCTGAACAATGCAGTTCACCAAATTTTGGCTCGATCAGACTTCCAGTTCCTGCGATACAGGCATTTTAATGCAACCCCGCCCATTATGGGTGACCACGCCCCAAACCCGGAAGATGGTAGTAAAACAAAGGCTGTTACGAAGCCTTGATGCTAGAGACTGGAGAGAACAGCTACTTCCATACATTTGAAATAAGTATTTTCTTACAAAAAACATCAATGGGTTGTTCTAGGGAAATAATCAACGACAGGGTGGAGTGATGAAGCTGCGTCACTGTTACCACACTGAAGTTATTATTTTCCAGTAACAACCTTCCTGTAAGAAGACATTTATTGGTCCTGAGCCCTCTTACGTGACAGAAAAAATAGCACGTCGTTCTTTTTATCCATTTATATTCGCATTGAACACTGTGGAACATCTGAGCAACAAGTTAGTTCCTGTTCTCCAACACTCATCACAGCTCTGTAGTATAATTAAACACACTTCTTGGTTATTTGCATCATATTTTTTCTCCCACTGTTGCTTTCTATCAGTTCATGCAGTTTGTGCTTTTATTAGAACAACAACGGAGGTGAAAATTGTCACGCTTGAGAACATCCAGCACACTTTTGCTTTGTTGCAGAAATTTTCAAGGATGGTTAAAAAAAGAATTCTATCCATTGATATGGTGAAAAGAAGACGAGCTGCTGTAGGTTCTCACAGCGATGGTTTAGAGTCCTGACCACGGGAAGAGCATGAGGAAGGCGGAGAAATACATTGAATACGAAACAGCAGCTTTTTAATTACAAATATTAAGATTGCCAAAAAGGCGTAAGCACTTTGCCTGAGGCGAAAGAACTAGCATGATAGAAAAAAATTATATGTTTAATTGAATAAACGGTTGTGCAAATTAGACAGTGCAGCATTGTTGAATCGCAGCTCCAGGGCTCGATCCTTTACATTCATGTCATTTGGCAGACGCCCTTCTCCAGAGCGACTTACACAGGTCTCATTTTCACAAGTGAGCGGTTGAGGTCTCCGGTTTCCTGTCGCCTCCCAGAAACACGTCAGTGGGGATGTCTTAGTTGGTTAGTGTCATTGTGTGTCCATGAACTTGTGGGGGGGCGGAGCCTCTAAAGCGGTACAGAATCGATGACTCTCCCTTAAACGTGATCATATGCAGTGATAACGCATGCTTATTGTAGATCTATACAGATATTTGGATGTTATGTTTACTAAAGCAGTGTGAATACATTTCCTGATGTGAAACGTTGCAGTGATGCACAAGCACAGGCCTCTCATTAGACACGGTGAGTACAGAGTGTCTACAGACGTCTTCTCTTACAAACACGGATTCATCAAAGCAGCGTTACGTCTATCCACCACGACCCTGACGAGGAAACGGCATTTACTGAAAAAGCCCCATGTGATTGAGTTTTAAGTTGGCTCATTCACGCGATTTAAAAAGCGATAGACGTCACGATGAGATGAATAGCATGAAGGAAATTCTGAATGTCTAAGTGGAGGTCGTTCATGTTTTTCTGTTCTCTTTCACCCGTCAGACTCTCCGAGTCATTTATTCATTTTGCTGCATGCAACACACACACTCCTATAGCCCTAAGGTTGTAGGTTCGCTTATAAAAACACTGACATGGCACAAAAAGCACTGAGTAAATCTGCCTGCAAGGATGGAAAGGCTGTAGAAGAAACAGCATGGCCGTGACTTTCTCAGCAATTTAGCCTTAAAAGCTGTTTTTTTTTCTCCATCTACACATTTCACTCAATTTAAGCATATAACTAAAACCTGTGCAAAGGAAGTGGGAGTCATGTTTATCGTGTTGTGCAAGCTCGGGAAGATTTTTACAAAAATATACTCCTAATATTTCCTACTCAACAGCTAGTTTACTACCAACCAAAGGGCAGCAGCTAGCTCTTCCAGGGCACATGATGAATATTATAAGAATTGAAAAACACAGACGGATCTCTTCTTAAAAATAAATGCTTCTTTTGTGCACACCTTTTTGAAATCTTCATAAACAACTGAACCGTCTTGTTTCTCTGAAAACTTTGTGTACAAGTTGTATACTGCTAGTTGTCTAAAGAAACGCTTTAAGGTTCTAATCTTTTTTTAGAACCTTATAACAAAGTGTTTTTTCTATCAGAAATGGTTCCAAGTAGCAATTCACACTATTTCTGCCAAAAAAAAAAAAAAGCATTTAGGGGGAAACAAATGGTCCTAGTACTGAGCCTTGAGGTATTCCTCAAATAACCAGAGCAAATCAGGAGTTTTTGCAAAGACTCGATTAGTTCAAATATGTTTGATGTCTGAAGTTTGCTTTTTCGTTTGGTCACTGAGCTCCAAGGCTGATACAAGGCTCAGAAACAGAAGCTTATAGTCTTTGCATGATGTACTAAATATGAAATTACAGTGGAGTCTCGTTACGCGCCTTTATGGAGATGGTCGTTGTCCCAAAACGTGGCTTCTGACTCGAGACCATGATCTATAGACCCAGACAAAAGGATGTAAGTAAGGATGTTAACTGTAAGGAGTTAACAGATTAACAGTTCCACAGTTAAAGTGGAACTGTACATTTGAATGATATTAATATATTTTCTCAAACCAGATGCTATAAGCTAGAGTTACTTTGAAGCAACATTAGCTTCGTAGCTTGGCTGAGGGATTTGCACTTAACTTTTGTTGAGATGCTCCACATTTCTTGTTCATAACGTGATGTGTTCTTCATAACGAAGCAAAACAGTAGATATACTTCCTGTTTCCTGTTTCCCATCATCCATTTCCTCACCAGCTTCTTTCTGCTAAATTGTACCTGCGTATAAATGACCAGAAACTAACCTGCTCTTCTGAAATATATAATCCTGTGAGTGCTTGACTGCCAAATGCCATCCGGTGCAGCAATATGGCCACTCTCTTAAACATGGCCAGGGGAGAGCACAGCTCGGTACTCTGGGAAATGAGCAGGGTGGTGATGAATGGCTGTGATTAGCCAGTCGGAGCATGTGGCTTTATGGTCTAGCAGTGCTGCCGTTATCACTTAAACCTGAGGCGAGGCGTTTTATCGCAGGTCTGAAGATTCAGAGAGGACTAACCAAACTATACAGGCCACTTATGTGCTCAAGTAAAAAGACAATTCTTTTCTTGGAAAGCTTGCATCTGGCTTTTGTGGCATGGTGATGTGTTGTGCAGTGCTTCAAAACAATGTCATAAAATGTGCTCTTTGTGATTTTTTCCTGGGAATTTTAAATCTTCCTGTATTACAGGTTTTCCCAATTAACATTGGAATAGCACTGATGCATTAGCACACTGACAGGTAATGCTAAACTCTAAAAGGAAACCATGAACCCTTTATAGGGCAACGGTTTATTTGGTTCTTTGCTCAATAAAGGGTTAACTCGCCTAATCGTCTTCAGCCCAGGGTTCCTCGGTCATTTTCGCCCAGTTTCCACATCCCATAATTCCTGAACCCCTTTACGATTTATATGCCCTATAAAGGGTTACAACCGAAAACACCTAAAATATAAAATGAAAATATTAAATTCTACCAAGAAAGTTAGCCAAAGCGTGTAATTAATATTGCATGCCCCAAACCGAGCTCCAACTCCGAGCTGGTTTTGTTGCTTGCCAGAATAATCTTGGTCTAGATTTCCATGACTTTACATCTCAGCCAGAAGCTTATTGTCATCCTGGATCATTTAGTTATTAGTTCATCTCCACCAAATTTCTGCATCCTCTTTTCCCCTTCTTCGTGTTTTCCTGTACGTTCTCTTCATTATTAAAAATTCAAAATTGTGCAAGAGCACAAGCTACATTTCCAAGAATAGTGCTTTTCCAAGAACCGGTTCTGAGGTCAGCTAGGTTGTTCGTTTCTGTTAATAGGGATTATCTTCCCATCGTAGTAGCGTATGTATGATGAAGCGCACCATGTGAAGCCTTTCTCCAGCTTGCTGGAAGGAGCTTAGCAAGTGTTCTTACACATCTAATGAGCCTCACTGACATTCATGTTCTTGGGCTCTTGAAGACGCTTACTGCAAAATACAGCAATTATGAGTGCAGTGAATGAAGCGGAAACAGAGGAGCTTTGCTAAGTGACTGTGGAAGGGTTTGTGCAGCTCTCATGCCTTGCCTGTCCGGTGGCCGCGCCTCCGCCTCCGCCTCCGCCTGTGTCTCGTAAAAATATGTGACAGCTATTTATTTGTATTCACGTGGTCTGTTTCACATAATATTTTCATGAGCCTATTTTACACCAAATGCCTCACTCTTTTAGTAAATATAGCATGCAGTATCACATCTGTAGACATGCATGCTGACCGTTCTGTGGATGAGCGTAAAGTTTGTTAATCCATTGAACATTTCATACCAGCACACTGTCACGATTTTAATCGACGCCAGAGCAGCGCTAAAACTACAGTTTTTATCATCGTCCGTGTGCTGTTTACACACAGCATGAATATTGTCTAGCTAGAAACCACAACTCTGCCATGCAAAATCAGACATATTTGTTTTAAATGGCCAAATGAGATGCACAGAATTACATTATATAACAGTTGTTAAACATCAGCATCATGTGATCCTGTGCAAATTATAAAAGTATACATGCGACATAGGTTAATCTTTTCATGTGAGACGGTTTACAGCTGTTGCACCGTGCTGAATGCATCTGAATTAAACCATGATTTTTCTTCCTAAAAAAAGTACAAATATATAAATATTCTTCATAACTGTAGATTTATTTTTTTTTACCCTCATGCTCTCCTGAAGTCTGAAAGAGTAAGAGCCAAAGCCAAGCCAGCTGTGCCCTCCGACGTCTGACAATAATGCAGCCTTGCCCAAGGTTAGAGGTTTTTAAATTGCAATTCCAGACAATGGATGTTGCCTGTATGCTTTGGGTGGAGGTTTCTCAACTCTGAGGCGCTCGGCATGAGGTGGCTCAGCGGATAACTGCGGACCTGACTTCTGACGAAGACTGAAAGCACCTGGGGCGACCCGCTGCACCTTTTATTAACTCCAATTTACAGCTCCCTGATTATACAGTGCTGCAGGGGGCCAAAACCTTTAGAGAGGCCGGGTAACGCTTCCTGACAGGCGTGATCAAAGGGCTTGGCTCGATACGCTTATTAGCATCTGATAGTTTCACTCACATGCATGAGTCATACGCAGGTTAATACGAACAAGCAAGATGCGGAAAGCTGAATTAGTATCATCTGAAATCATGAAGAATAAATGGAAAAGGAATTCCTCCAGGTGAACATCAGTTCAACAGGATATATACTCCAGATCATGTTATATGCAAAACAAGAATCAATAATTCATTTTATACTTTTACTGTTCTTATGCAATTGTAATGGAATTCCGTCTCTCGTCAGTGAGTCAGATTATTTGACTCGCCTACCCAATGAGTCGACTCTTTCAGCTCCTGATCAGAACATTTTGTTCAAAACCAGACACTAGTTTAACTGGTGAGGACGGTTTCTTATTCATTTTACTTTTCCTCTTTATTAAACAAAAGCTTTATTTGTTTTAATTAACGCGACAGATTTCAAACGGCACCGTGACCGTGACCAGGATAAAACACTGACAGACGATGAACGCATTCATGCAAACAAAAAGCTCGGATGTTGAAAAGAGATTCCTGTGGAAGCATTTTGATTACAGGACGAAATGTTATAATTGTAAAACTCTTATATACGAGCCAGTATTATATTATGTAATTAGATTCTGACAATAGGAAGTTATTTTCCTATAACAGCACATCCTGATGTGTTTTATTCTGCAACATTTGGGTTTTCTTTTTTTTCTTTTGATGTCACACTTTCTTTTTTTTCCATTTATATTTAGGTTTAATGTTGTGGAACCTCCATGAAACAAGTAAGTTCCTGTTCTCGCTTCCAAGTCTCTCTGTGAATGAGCTGTTACTATAGAAACCATAACACGTTACAACAAGCACATTAATATAAACCTGCTACTACTGTCTGTTTAGAGAGAAATCAATCCACACCATCCGACCAATCAGAATCCATCAGCACTCTCGTATCAGTGCAGGGAGCTTGTCGAACTGCTGGAAATGTTGTCACGTCAGATAAAAAGTCCCTCGCAGGTAAATCATTGAAAAAACTGTTTCTGTGCGGAATTAAACTCGTACAGCATCGAATGCAGGGTTGGATTTAACAAACAAGGACATGCGTGATCGTCTACTTCACACCACCGACGTGCGAAACCATCTGTAGAGCCAAAATGGTGGCTGTGTTCATCCTGATTCTAGTTTGTGTTAATTATCTGTGATCACACAGGAGGAAAAACAGTTACGGGTTGAAAGTTAAATAATAAAACACTAGCTGAAGCAACTATTGCTCGGTTTTATACACTATAGGGTGATAAATGCTACTTCTAACCATCACAGCTTAATAAATGCCTGCTTCAGTAAAGAAAACGTGAAGCTTGCTGAATATTTACATGCGAAAAAATGTGTTCTCTAGCTTGTTAGTTAGCGTGTGAGCTAAAACAGCATGTTTGATATGAAATAATGAAACACACACACACACACACATAGTATATATATATATATATAAATGAAAAGGGGTAGTGCGGTGGTTAGCACTGTCGCCTCACAGCAAGAAGGTCCTGGGTTCGATCCCCGGGTCACCCAGGGTGCCTTTC
>JAQQZR010000018.1:1049894-1068321 GCA_030068235.1 Notoglanidium macrostoma | reverse complement strand
ATTCATGAAAAAAACTCTAACTCAGTCTTTACATCGGCCTTTACTTGCTTCATGTTCCTTATTTAAAAGGATTTTATTTATTTATATATATATATATATATATATATATATATATAAAAGGCAGGAACGCCCTCCTGCAGTCGAGCCTGCTCAGAGCTCTCTGAACGCTGAGATTAACTGAGGATTGCAAGATTGCTGCAATTTTCCGGCTTCCAACTGAAATTATTCCAATTTTAGAAAGCAGTAAGAGTAAAATTTCAACTCAGTGCTGGCAGCAAGTGTGGACACTTGAACGAAAAAGAGCGTGGACATGATAGGAACTCAAGATATGGCGCAATTTAATCCTTTTATCTTTTATTTACTAAAGTGGAAATTTCAGCTTCTGCCCTGTTTCCTGTTTTACTTGATTCGCTCGGTCTATTGCTTTTTTTCCCCTCTGTGTTAGTCATGCTTAAGCTGGACACGGCGTAGAACTGCGCCTTCTTATTAATATTAGCACCTCTGTTTAAGTTCTGGTTTCTTTGACAAGCTTCTGTTGTGATTCATTCCTGTTCCTAATAAACTGTTTATAGCGTGTGACATGAACTGAACTCTCACGAAAAAATCTGGGGTTTTTTTTTTTTTCTGCACGTTTCTTGTAATCCAAATTCAGAAGCATCCATGAAGTGAGTGTCAATGTTTAGTGTAAATGTTACCATAGCAATGAGTCCTGTCAGCTTTTTAATCTCGCCGCTGGCGTTTTTAATGAGTTTTAAATTATTCCTGCCTCAGCAAAACATCACCCGAGTCTGATTATTAATAAAGGGCAGCCAGAAGGAGAGACTGTAATCACAGTAAAGTTACTCAGCATTTCAGATTTGCTCAAGATTCATGAACAAGGATGCACTAGTTTTTGGAAATCATAAAATGTACATTACAGAGCTGTTTGGGCAGGTTTGGGCCTCTCAGCTCCTGTGAAAGGAAGAACCACATGCTGGTGTCATGGTCGGGGGTACAAAAACTTTTGTCCATATAGTGTATAATGACAGGCTTTAATATAAAAAATGGGACTATCGTATTCATCATTCAATAAACTTCAGTCCTGTCTGTCTTTCTGTTTGGTCACACTTCACGCCAGAACCAAATCCCGTCTCATCCGCGACGTGCGCTTTGCTCCGTGACCAAATTATGCACAAGATATTATGGAAATGTCACGTTATACAAGAGGATGAAAAGAGCAATTCCGTGATCAGAATTATTTCTGATCCTTTCGTCCACCAGGTCTGACGGCGGTCGCTCAAACCAGATTACACGTTGCTGATAACGTCTCGTATCTCAAATAAAAACTAATTAGCATTTGCCTTCGGACATGAAAGTGTCAGGACGTGGAATTCGATCTTCTGATGGTTCAGGGTTCGTCTGAGTTTACAGGAAAAAATTCGCAGAAGGAAGACAGTTGATAATTGGTAGAAATCAATGATTCGCAATTCCAAGCTCATTCCTCGGAGTAAAAAGTGCGCTTAGCATAAGTTCTCTTACTCTGTGCTTATATATCACGCGAAATGGCAGCGTCTGAGGAGAAAGATGTCCGTCTGCCATTAAAATCTCCCTCGTTGCTAGTTCAGGCTGCCTATTATGGCACAAACTCCTATTAGAACTCGACGCATGTCTGATTATTCTTCCAGTTAACTGAACTGTGTAATGACAGATGATCCTGCGTTCGCGGTATCGATCAGGCGAATTCGTCATCTCTCTCTCACGCTCTGATTTTCCCTCGCATTCACTAAAATGTTCCGTGCTGCAGTATGGCTTACATCCTACGCAATTTGCTTATCTCTCTCCTCTGTTCCTCCTCGCACGTCTCTGACATTTCCAAACTTAACCGCCGAGACGTCAGGCGTGAATATACAAACTGCTCCATCTCTGCCATCCTGACCACTGCCGAGCTTCGCGCCGTAACGTGGAACTGGAATAATAACAAGGTCTTAAACTCCGCCATGAAACACGTTAAATACATGTATGCAGTGAAATATTTGTGGTTTCTGGTGCTAATTTGTTGCTTGGTGCAGTGTTCCGTGAGAAGTTAGCTGTTCTGTCTCGTGCTGACGTCATGTTGTTATGGTAACAGAGGAAAAAAATGTCAAACATAAGGGATAACCGTCGGATTTCACTGTAAGCACTGAAATCTTTCCTCATTCTGTATGTTCCAGCGATGTTTAACTTCATATCAACAAGAAATCCAGTCACAGTGCGGACGTGCAAACGGGAGTCCCAGAATGCAACGCAGCTATAAAAATACAAGTTACGGCTAAGACTCGGCTCGGCTAGTTAGCGCTCTCTGAGATGACGAGCATGAGCTCAGTGATGGCGGCGTTAGGATAAAGTTTTTCCTTTAAAGCGTGATCTCTAAAATAAAAGCTAAAGTTGTTTTAGCTACATTTACAGTGTTTCCAGTGTTTGTAAGTGTTAGTGCCCTCTACTGCCTAAGAGGTGAACTGCAATTACGATGAAAAAATGCCAGCATTCATCCTTCCGATAATTGATCTGACCCCATTGCCACTTGTATGCCTCAGTGATTGCCTTTTAAGGAAAAGGGGTGGATCTGAGAAGCTCCCTGTAAAGTGTAGGTGGAGCTAATTTCAAGAAATCCCGAGAGCCTAAAATGTAGCGATTAGCCAGATCTCTTGCGAACCATATGTCATTATTTTTTCCGTCTGGACAGAAGTTTAATAGAGCAAATCTGGCCATGCTGTGTGGGAGGGAGGGGCATGCTCTGTCTTCCCTGTCAATCACAGCAACTTTAGCCAATCATGGACATGTATGAGCTCACGTCTGTGGAAGAGGGTGGGATCAGAGTTTATTACTCCTCTTTATGATACAGCAGTTGGAAAAGATGTGTTTGTCTGGTTTCATGCGTCTCTGAGGAAGCAGGCGGTAGCCGTCATTAGAGATCAAAGTAAAATCGTAAAAGAGAGTTTTAATAGCAGAAGAATTTCCTCACATTTGGTAGTATTGCTGGCTCATTCTTGCTCATTTTTTTTCCTGAAAGCTGGCAGGTGAAATTAAATTGTAATCTATTATCACCTTTGATTAAAATCTGCTAATCAGTGTTTTACATTCTTCCTCACCTTCTTCACCCAAAATTAATGAGCAAGAGAACCGAAGCTAAGACTGATACGGAGGTGCCAGCTCGCTCTGGGTAAATGGATTGCTTTATGTAAGACTCATTCTTTCATGGTTATCAAAACGCCAAGTTCTAAATCATGTTATACAAGTTTCATATCCCTTTTGAAAACGCCAGGCTGTGCATATAAAAATCCACAAAGACAATGAATTAGTGAAACCTAAGGGTAATGACAGCTCTTTATCCATGCCGTCCTCTTTAGTTCTGTAATAAAGCAAACAATCTGCGTGAAAATGTTCAGACTACAGCCCGTCAATTAATGGCATGGAACATAGCTGTGAAAGTAAATGGAGGCATTTAGTAAAAACGGCCACCTTCGGGCTGGTGTAGCTTCTCTCCCAGCAGATCTGCCCGAGCTCAGCGCTCTAATTGGTTTGAGAGGTTGGTGAAAACGCTGCCTGTCATTCACAATTAACGAGTACGAGTTGCACAAGCTCATCTGCAAACGTAAACTCATCTCCGCGGGAAAACTCACCTCCGTAGCCACTGTGGAATAATTTAGTATGGCTTTTTTATCACACGTTTTATTAATTCCGTATGACTAAGACGCAGATCTGAAATCTAAAATCCAAAATCTGCTCACAATTAATATGCAAATGGTATCAGAACATCAGTGTTCCTCAGTTTCCTCTCTTGGTAAGCTTGGAGTTTGTTTAACCCAGTCACATGCCCACGATATCATGAATATAGCTGGTCAGCTTTAACATTAGCATTAGTGAGTGCTAGTTAAGTGGCTTGCTTTTATAATGTCACTGAATTATTAGACTGAGTAACTAAAAGGAGTATATTATGCTCAGTGGCTCATTAAGGCAAAGCTGTGATTAAATATTTGATAGGCTGATCGGATTTAGCCTAAGCTCCACCCTCACTCTTGGTGACCCAGGAATGCTAGAAGTTGCTCGATGTTGCAGGATCAATAAAGCATCTATTCATTAATCCACCCATTTCTTCTCCCATGCTTACATTTACAACTTTGAACTCTTTGCAACACTCCAGCAACTTTATGCAACAAGCTAGTATGTATAAAATGGCCTGTTGTGACCTAGACTGGGAAATGGCTATGCCTAAAGTGTAAAATCTTAGCACAGGCGGTTTAGCACAAAACTGTTGAACGTGCAGTTTTATTGTGATTTTTTTTTTTTTTTTTTTTGCAAAGTTGTAGCGAGGACGGATGAACTGCATTAGCCATGTGACCTTGGTATGGCACAGGGTCTGGCTCGGGTCCAATTGGATAAGGCAGGCAATGAAGGGGTGCTGAGAGGGCCAGCTAGAGTAATGGACCATTTGACCAGAGGCAAGCACTTAGTGCTGAAGATGAACGGGACGTTGCAGTGAACTATTGTGTGAGCAAGGAGAATCAAGAGCTGAATTCATCATGCATCAATGTAGACTGCACTTTAAAATTGTTTTGCTGTTGTCAACAAAATGCTCTAGCGGTTCAACGAAGAGGTCGGTGCCTTCTCTGTCCAGACCCCAAAACCAGATCCTGTGTCAGCGATGGTGCGAGCGTTGTTCCATGACTTCTGAGGATATGTAAGGAATAAAACATTCCATGGCGTACGTCGAACGAAAGCGGAAACGTAAACAGTTCAATCACTGATCAGACTTGACACTATACAAACCTGTGATCTGCAGTTGCTCTACTGTCAGAACTGCTGTTATATTAAATTAATCAACACCTTGTGACCAATCAGAATGCAGAACACAGCTGCATTGTGGTTTAATAACGCATTAGTCCGTGCTATTAGATCTGCATGTCGGCTGATTCCTCCAGGGAGCTGAGCTGACTAAAGAGTCTAGATGGATGAATTGCATTCACATTATTGATCAGTAAAGTAGGATGTATTATCCAAACAAGGAGGACACTGATGCTGGCCTATGCATCTATCTATCTTCTAAGTGTGGTCCTTTCCTCACGTTCATTAAATTGTTCCATGCTGCCGAGTACAAGCCGATGACTTATATCCTACGCAATTATCATCCTCATCTCTCTCCACTGCTCCCCCTCATACATCTCTGACATTTCTATGTTTAACGACCAAGACGTCAGATCTGAATTCACAATGTGTCCTTTTTAAGCTTCGCAAAACCTATAACACTTGTCACTTTTTGGGTGCTACATCTGCACCCTCTAGACCACTACTGTGCTTGAAGCTATAAATAATCCTATAAAGCTATAAATCGTACAAAATAATTGCTAATATTGTGCTTATGCCTATAAATATTCTGTTTTTTGATGCACAGCTGGCACATAATAACTACTTAATTTTAAAATAGCGTTGTACATCATAGCTTGTCATGGTACACAATGTACAGTAGTTACATTTAAAAAAAAAACTTGTACTATTTTATATATATATATATATATGTGACATATTTTACACTGGATATAGAAGCATAACCTATAACCTAGATATATCCTCAGAGAAATGAGAGATTCCTCAGTTTTTGCCTGAATACTCCTGGTATCTCCAGATCCCACATGTCTGGAAGGTATTGTGAGCCTCAGCCATACTTGCAGCACCAGTAACCTCTCATAAAAATCTGACAAAGGACTGTATCAAGGTGACAGAACTGACACAATACTACCAGGACAGATCTATGATGTCAAGCTTCTGGTTGATAGTTGTGGAATTGATACCTTCTTAGCCCTGGTCTAGGAAACCAAAGAAAAATGTAGAGCATCAAGGAGTCAGTGTGAGTCTGGATTGTTGTTGTTGTTGTTGTTGTTGTTGTTGAAAAGACAGATGGCAATCTCCGTGCTTATATTAACTACTGACTCATGAATGAGGAGGTGGGTAATGCTACCTTTTGCTATTCTTGCCTTCTACCCACAGGAAAATGCAAGGATCTAAGGTTTTCTTCCAGGACACGCTTTTTCTGAGCCTATAAATTCTTTTGGCATCGGGGCTAAAGTAATTTCAGCTCTTCCAAAAATAAAAGTAATCAATAATGGTGTTTGATTTGAGCAATGCCCGTCTATAAGGAATCTTGCACATAAATAAA
Source organism: Notoglanidium macrostoma (assembly GCA_030068235.1). Taxonomy (NCBI): domain Eukaryota; kingdom Metazoa; phylum Chordata; class Actinopteri; order Siluriformes; family Auchenoglanididae; genus Notoglanidium; species Notoglanidium macrostoma. The sequence continues at coordinate 1,062,152 of JAQQZR010000018.1, read as the reverse complement.
ACTGTCACCAAAGATGCCTCTGGAATATGGACCGCTGCCACACTAATGAAGTCTCTGGAATATGGACCGCTGACTCATTAATAAAGCCTCTGGTGGATGGACCAATGAAGCATCTGAACAAAACACTGACACATTGGCGAATGCCCCAATAATGAAGCCACTGCGTGGACCAGCTCCTCATCAATGAGGCATCTGGACCAAAACCTAGTCAATGAAGCCTCTGGAACATGGACCGAAGCCCCAATAATGAAGCCACTTAAATTCAGCCACAATGAAACCTCTGCAACATGCATCAATGGACCAACACCCCACCAAAGAAATCTCCGGAAAATGGACTAGCCCACTGCCAATGAAGACTCGATATCCCATTAATTAAGCCTCTGGAACATGCCCTAACTAATGCCCTAACTTGAACCAACCCCTCTTACACTTTTTTGTTTACTACATAATTCAGTATATGCCGTACATGTTGTTTCATAGTTTTGATGTATTCAGTAATGTTTTACAACATAGAAAGCAAAAACAATTAAGAAAAAGAGTAGGTGTGTCCAAACTTTTGACTGGTAGTGTGTATATATATATAAAAAACCTGATTTACATTAAAGCAGAATTGAGAAGATTAGTGCAACATTGGAAAGCTTTTCTAGGTAGATCCCAGAGAGTGGTAGCAAAGGGGTTGCAGAAGCTTCAGATAGTCCGGCACCTTCCAAAATGGCCTCAGTGTCCTCCCATACATTTTAATTGCTGCCAAACTTCAACCAATGATTCATACGAACAATCTCAGCACCAGGTCTGGTCTCAAAGCTCTTCTGAAGGAAGGTTTTCCTGCACAGACATTCCTGCGAGATCCCATCACTGTTGTTCTCTGCAGAACAGTGGGCTAAATCGTGTCAACATCAAGGTGACATGCAAAATTCTCCCCTTGTGTATAAATGTCATAGAAATTGTCTCCCACAGAGCAGAACTACGAAGCTGAGTACATCAATCTGGTACAGAGGGAGCGAGCACTCCATCGGTATGTGGTCTTCATGGTCCACAGGAATCGAAAGCACATCTGGAAAGTGCAGCACCTCATTCTATGCCAAGCATGGCTGACTGAATTCTAAGTATTCAATTATATACATTGATACACTTTTCCTGAAGCTGTTACCTTCATACTTCCATTTACTTTGACTCGAAACTGGAAATCCATGGCACTTACATAAGCATCTAAACTAGAAAATGGATGACTTGTGGGTGTCAGTTAGAATTAAATGATGATTAGTCTTTAATGACTTCCCCACCTGATTAATTGCATGAATTAAACCGCTGATTGCACTGGACTAATTGCAAACCATTGTATCAGTACAAAGTAATCACTAGTATTAAATCTGAGCACATTAATAGCACATTCATTTACACACCTAGAACATCATTTTGCTATGACGTATGATAGATAATATAAATATGTACCATCACTGACCACATACGATCGTTTACTATATGGTGTACTACAATGGTGTGCTTTTAAGAAGCAAGAAAACGAAACCGTTACTAAACCACAAGGTAAGTGTCTATTCCTGCACATCAATAAAAGCTTCTCACAATCACGTGAATTGTATGCACACAGCTCAACATCAGGGAAAGCCGTGTTTCACCAAGACCTCTTATCAGTGAGTAATGGTGGCCGGGCCAAGGGGTTGATTTCTGTAATGACTGAAATTGAAGAAATGGACGAACTCACGAAGTTAATGGGCTGGCCTTCCAGGCATTTCTTAATGACTACATACCAGCAACCTAGTTATTTCTTCTTGTTGTTTTTGTTTTTGTGTAAAAATAAAGACTGTATATTGGTTGCCTGAGGGGTGTGAAACTTTATTTAATAATGAAAAAAAGATCAGCGGGGCTCCCATATTTCATCCATATATTCCATACAGTCATAATGTCAATATATAAAAACCTACAAAGGTTGTAATGGACACTCTCAATGCAGGAAAGAAATATTAGGTGCTTCTCAAAGTCAACAACGCTTCCTTGGTACGGTTCTTGAGAGGCCAGGCAAGAATTCCTCCTCGCATTCGGAGAACACGCGATGGGACGGTCTAGCGAGCGTGCAGGTGTGCGTCAATGAAAAGGTCTCACCTTGTATAGGATTATGGATGATTTAAGAACACCAAGGATACACGTCATAGACATCCTTGAAAATTCTCTGACAGAAAGACTCGGTCTTTGGTAGAATTTGAAGGATCCTAGACATCAGAGCAGTCCTTTGGCAGGATTCGAGCACACGGCATGCTTGTTTTAAAGATCCTTCCTTGACATTGAGAAGCACCTATCCTTATCTCTTGGTCTGTTAGGCAATTGTTAATGAGAATGCTACAGCAGTTGGGTTTATCATTTTTATTTTTGCGTTCATTTGTTTTCAATCAAAGATTTTGGTGACCTGACGGATCTTTTATTTAATATTCCTTTTAAGAAATTAACAGTGGAAAGAGTTCGGCAGGACTCTTGTATCGTCCATGTGTTTGATTAGTTGTTTATTTTTATTATTTTTCACATACTAGTTTTCTTTTTTTCTTGTATATGTAATATAAATCTGTTGCAGGTTCTCCCCTCGGAGACATGACATCTAAAGTACTACCCACAGCTCTTTTCACATGCCTCAAACTGAAACCCCGTCACACTCGCCACAAGCGTCCCTCAGGACGAAGCTCGGCTCATGATGTGATTTGTTGAGAGCGCTCTAAAAGCAGAGCCTGGAGTGACCGGCGGACCTGACATGCCTCCAAACACATTGATCACCGGTCTGTCTTGTTACACTGACACAAACCCGCCGGTGTGGACAAGTCCGAGCCCGTGGCCCTGCTCTCGGTCATCAGCCAGACCACCCCGGTGATTAATGCGTGTCCCGGCAGGCGTCAGCGTCCTCGGTGGCCGATTCATCAATCACACGGACAGCTGCACTGTCTTAGCCCAAGGACCTCTCTGCTAAGTCCTTGTGGTTATGTGTTCACGTCCAGGTGTGAAGCGTGCCTCTGACGACGTGAGGCTGAATACATTCTGGCCCTCATACGGGATTTTCTACATACATAAAGAGTTCTAAGAACTGTAACTTTGAAGAATGAACTCAATTGTTCCATATTAATGACTTGCAAGAAAGTGATCCAAAAGCAAATTAATATGTTAAGATGAATGAAACTAGGACAAAAGTAATGGCTCCCTCCAAAAGAAGGAAGCGTTAGCGTGTGTCTACGGTAGCCGCTATGGCTGAGCTGCATTATTGGAAGATTTAGCACACACCGAGTTTAGGAGTTCACCGTTTTGTCATCATTGTGTCTCCTTTAGCTCTTCTGGAGTTTTGTAGGTGTGGCTACATGTAAACCAGCCGTGCTGTGACGGCGCTTGGTGAGTCACGGCTGCTCGGTGTTTCTAAATATATGCACGAGAATATGAAAAAGAAAAATCTGTAGACCGTTTATAAATATGGCAGGAATTTTTTTTTTTTTTGCAATTTGGCCTAAGAAGAAATTGACACACTCTTTTATTAATCAATGAGGCTCAACAAGTGCGTTAATCACCTCGTATGCTTTTTTTGGGAAAAGGTCTTAATATATCAGCAGATAATTTCCCTTCCAAATGGTTTTTTCCCAGTAGGTACTAAAGAGAAATGCTAAGTGAATAACAACATTTTGAGCTTGAGAAATGGGTGGAAAAAGACTGGTAATAGACTAAACAATCTTAGATTTGCTTTAGAATAACCTCAGAAATATGTTTGACGTATACTATTATAATATAAATAGAAAATATTAGAATATTAGATATATTTGCATTTATTCCAACACATTTTTACTTAAAGTGTACATTTTCTTTTTTACTCATAAAACATCTGCTTGTAAACCTTTGCACTAATGTACAGTAAAAGCAGACTGGATCGATTTCATTTGAAGAGATTTTATTAAACAGTGATCTGCTTATGACTGAGGGTTCATAAAATGCCAGCAGTGCCGTTTATTTCTTTCCGTTTTTATCAAGGCTTCTCTACAATGTAGAGAATCATCATCATCGGCTTCTTCACGTCATTTCGTCGAGCCGCGACCGCTGAGCTTCTGAGTGAAGTCGAGGGTTAGAAGCACGCTGAGATTCCTCGCAGCTTCGCTCCACCTCCTGTTACAGACAGTGATGGCTGGGGTTATGACAAGTGAGGTGGTAGAGGATCAAATACGGCAGGAATGAAAATGCTCAGAGCTTTGAGAGCATGTCCAGACCGTGTAGCAAGAGAAAGCTATTGAGAAGCGCTCCGTCCTGCTTTCATTTCAACCCTCACGCAGGTGCAGGGGTGAAGAAGAAAGAGACGTCTGTGAAATAATCAACACATGATGAATTGCTTTCTCAGCTCTGCACGTTAAACGGGGGGCGGAGTCACAGCAGGAAGTCACGGCAGGATGCCGAGCGCGGCCACACGTGCTCGCGAGCTGTTCGATGAAATCGTAACAGATGATCGGTTGAGGCGGGAATCATTGTGATGCCTTTTATTGTCTCTTTCGCGGTCTGGAGACATGTTTTGAAAATTGCATTAAACAATTTATTATACTTCTGAATTCCGGATAGTGATTAGGGGTTGATTAATTTCCTATAACAGCAGCTCCGACAGCTGCAAATCACAGGTTTATATTAACACCTTATTGTTTCCTTAGCAACAGCTCGCTCACTGAGACATTTTCTGTAAGGATTATTTATGTTTATTTAACGTTTATGGGAGGAGTCTAACAGTCCGAGATAAAGCTGTAACTTTTCTTGGGAATTTCAGAGATAAAGCTGTAAATTTTGGGAATTTCTGTCTCCCCGCTACACGAAAAGCCCACCACGGGGCTTCCGTTTTACAAATCTGGAATTGTTAACCAGGCAAAGAACTTTCATGGAACCATTTTGTTCTAAGACCGTAAAACATTTCAGAAGAAATCCTCCTCGCTCTTTGATCAGAAGTCTCACAGTCGGACGGGAATGAAGTCTTTCCTCACACCCGTCACTGCGCCTCACGTTATTACTCATCATGGGGGAAAATGCGCCGGTGCGCCGTGTGAATCGAGAATATTACAGTGTGCGATGAAAATGATATAAAAAAAAAATAAATAAAAAATTCTCAGATTGCCTGAATAAGAAACAATATATATTAATTTCATTCGGATGATGTTCATCATAAATATGGATTCTCACAAGTTCAGTTTCTCGTCATCCTGCCCGAGTCGTGCAGAGCGCTTCGGTGAAATTTCCATCTACAGACATGAGATACGTACGGAGTTATATTTTTATATACTGTAATAGAATATGCCATGAACCGCAGTAAAATAAAAACGAATGTAGACTTGTTCGAATATTGTTTCCATATTCCTCAATTTATTAACATTTCCAACACTTACAACTAATGCAACACTCTGAAGGAGCGGGAGCTCGGAAATTAGCCGTTTCCATGGAAACACACGACCTCTTAACGTCTTTGGAATAGAAATCTAAACTAGACACTGCGCTTATTTATTATGCAGTCGATACGAGAAAATAATAGGAAATGTTTGACAGAAATACGCTGAAAGCCTCTGGCAACATGCTTTCCATTATAAAAAAAAAAAAAAAAACTCAAAAGAAAAGAAACTTTGTAATAAAGATCTGGCATTAAATAAGCATTTCCCATTGGAGCGTTCTAGAAAGTACAATTTATTTATCAGTAAAGATTTAAAGACTGGCCGTATGGGCGTGTCCGATTGCATGATGATTGACAGGTGAGTAGGAAGGACAGCACTGATTTTGTTTTTACACGTGAGTGGTGTGTTTTATACCAGAAAGCAGCAAAATGAGCTACATTTCAGGTTTGCGTGTTTCATCGGTGCAACTTCCAGTGGAAAAAAAAAAGCAAGAGTGGGAATATTACGTCTGGTTTAATAAGAGAGACTAAAATCCTCATCTTTAACTGCGTACCGTCTCCTGGCGGTGAACAGATTACTCAGCGTTTAGGGTCACGAGCAGGCTTCATTTTGATTAAGTCTTGAAATTAAAATGCTGCACATATTGTCGTTTAATTGGCTTGCGGTCTTCCGGGGTTAAATGCATTTTTTTTCTTTTTTTTTTTTTTTTACTTTGTACTTTGTGCTGATCAAAAAGAAAGTTGAATATTTCATTGTTTAAAAAAGTACTGTGAATTAATGATATTGAAAACGGTACGGTTTCATTAACCTGCCACTACAAATGTGACTTTTCACAAGTTTGCACTCGCACATGTGGTTTCTTGCCGAAACGTTTGAAATATTCCTATTGTGCGCCAAACTGCAACTGAAACCTGGTTTCTGAACCATGTAGCCAGTAGCCATGTAAGCCTCCAGATGGTACAACAGGATTTCAATGAATTAGGCAATGAGTTGATATTTGATGAATCTGCTCCAGTACAATACGAGACGCTGCAGTATGATGAGACCAGATACGATTTCAGGTAAATCACCTCACTAGGCTGTTAATAAGAATATAAATGATTTTTCCACGCCAGTTGTCTTTCCTCAATCAAATTATGACAATTACAATCAATAGTAATTTGTTGTTTAGAAATGAACACATTTAAGAGGAGTTGCTGATTTGTTATTTGGTCACTAAACAGATTTTCCGGTTCAGCCCACTTGACATTTGCTAAAGTACGATGTGACTCGTTACCTGAAACGAGTTTGACACGGCTGCTCGAGAGCCGGTGCAGGGAGACAGGAAGGCTTAATTAAACACAAATGAATCATTTTCCTGCCAATATTTCAGTCTCTCATTGCTGCTAATGGCATTGCAGGCTCTTCTAGCCTGCTCGTTTTACCCTAATGAAGGCCTTGTTAATGAGCTGATTAAAAAAAAAAAGAAGGAGTGAAGCATCCAGACTGGGAAACGCTACTAAAGCTAGCATGCAGCACAAAGCTAACCGCGGCGCTTATTAGCACGACTCGTTCTGCCAGAAACGCGGCTCGTGAGCTTAAACAGACAGAATGTATGTGAAATATCCTCTATAATGAGATGCAACGAGACATCATGTGACGAGTCTCGACGCCGTTTACCAATCAGGATGAATTGTACCAGCTGGGCTTCCTTATGCCTGATCATTTCTTACTTTATTTTTGATTTTATTTTTTTTTTTTCCCCCTGAAGTGTTTTTTCTTCTCCTTATCACATCCCGACAAACACTTTCCTACAATCTGATTGCGGCAGAACAAAGTAAAGTAAAGTGAGCCGCCGGGGAGAATGAGCGGAACGTAATTAAAGCCAGCTTTCACTAAATATATCGTCTGTCTGCATTTACAGTGAAATACTCGAATAGAGAGAACGAGGGATGGGAATCTTCCTTCTCCGAGTGAATTCCGTCACTCAGGTTCGGAGTGATCCGTCATACTTTTTAAGCAAGCAGAAGGAGGAGTCTTTACAGATCATGTTTAATAGCTCTGACGTGTGACGCCTGTTAAATTCCACATCAAATCCCGAGCCGAGTTAGTAAGGAATAAAACACTGCTGTTATAGGAAACGTCCTCTAACGCCACAGTGATCTGTAAACAATTACAGTTTTTATTTATTAAAGAATGAAACACATTTTTTTTTTTTTTTTTTTTTTTATCCATCCTTTAAATGTTGTGGAACGTCTGCGAAGAGACGAGTCCTGTTCTCACTTACGTTACAGCATCTCTCTTTTTTTTTCTGTCTGTCTCTACAAGTTAATGAAAACGTTGCATAAACACAGGTAAATTCCTGCTTGGAAAGCTTTACGTAAAACTTTACAGCTGTTACAAAGCACCGACACTGCAGACTCCTTCCGTTATTGTTAAATAAACGTCTCGTTAAGGGAAGAGAATTTTTTTTTTGTCCCTGTGAACGCTCTGTTACTATAGAAACGATAACGGATTAGTAGAAGCTCATGAGCATAAACCGCATGGCACTGCTGTCGCGGCTGCAGGTACGGGATTCATCGACACCTTCCGACCAATCAGAATCCGGCACTCAGCAGCGGTGTGGCGTAACAGGGAATACATATTAGCTAGTGGTAGCTTTAATAGTAGGTTCAAACGTTTCCTTTTGACTTTTCCTGAGCCTTTAATTTGAGGGGGGAAAGTGGTGTTGCCGTGGCAACACTGACATCTTCGATCGATCTCATCGTGCGTTTGCGACCTTCCGGAGCTGCACCTTTTTTAGTCTTATCACACGCTTGCCTTTGTTTCGCAGTCAGTGAGTCAGAGCTCAGGATCATCCCACGGCGGTTAATAGTGACCAGAGTGATCAAGCCCAGATTAATGCCGCCTCTTCTGAAACCTCAGTCCAGCACCGCCTCGGAAATAGATTGTGCCGCACCGCACCCATCCATCCATCATGTCCGAATAATGCCCTAGTGTGGAATTTCAATGTGATATTTATCCCCAAACCGGAATGATATGAAGCACGGACCCGAGGACCTAATTACACTCGCGATGGAGAGCGTGGAAGGATTCTGGATGCGTCTAATATGATGGAGTATTAATCACAGCAGGCTGTTGTGTGCTTCATATTGTGTTTAGCCAAAATGTGATGAAACAAAACAGGAAATGCATGGCCTAATGTGAAACTGTGTAAAAAAATCTTTCATTTCTTGTCTGACATGTCAGCTCGATCATCACAACAGTCCTCGTAGATCCTCCTGATTAGTTACAGAAGGAAAGCATGGAGGCGGCATTATCGATATTTCCCCTCTCATTTCGTAGAGACTGAAATGACATCGGTGCCCCTGACGCCCACTTTGCCCCGCGCCTAGTGACAGACACATCGCTTTTTCGTCTGACTCACCACCCTGTGAATTATACCTTCATATTCTGCAGCGATTTGGCCGCGATTTTTCTCCGTCTGACATCTGATGCGTGCTCAGCGATGCAATTCAATTTCTCACCGAGGAACAAATGAAAAGGGATATCTCCCTCTTTCCAATGCAGATAGATTCCTATTGGCATGCATCCATGGGGCATCGTTTATTTCTTAAATAAACGCCTCCCCGATGGGAGCAGATCTGACGAATGACAAGAACTCCGGGGCACTGAAAGGTAGCAGGAGGCAGGCGGTTCAATCACTCGAATGGCATCATCCCAAAGACTCTAATCTCACAGAATTAGATTTTACACGGTGCTGACTCGAGCTCAGAGCAGTCCCTGGGTAGATTTCCATCCAAACGTCGCACCAATTTTAATCTGATTTCTGAAAAGCTGCTCAATCACCGTGTGCCTTTCCATCAACTTCAGTTCAGTAGAAGAGCAGCAACTCGCTGAGAGTTCGTAAATCACTAACTATTAGCCAGTTTCTTATTTAGTACGTATTGTAGCTGTGCTAATCTCTGAACCCTACGTTTACACTACAGAGTCGCTTCTTACGTGTGGGCGTGGCCTGTTCAGCATTGGGTTTTTTTTTTATGTTACACTAAAGAAGTCGTGTGAAGAAAAGTCGGCCCACAGGGAAACGTCTGACCGGTCGTTAGGGTTTGTTGTTTAATGATGTCATACCGTACCTAATTTCCACAGAGCTGAGAAAACCTCAGCTACGTAGAAAACGAACAGCCGTGCGCCGCTTTGCTAGTGTGAACTTCTGCTAACCAAACTAATAAGCGAATAACAAGAGTGAATCGGCAATAGTTACTTTTTTAACGACGAACAACGAATAATTATCGTTTTGCTATGAATCGAAGTGGTTACGATTTGTTTCACGTCACCGCGAGCGAACACGAAGAATACTTCTGATCAATCTCCTTTGAAGGTTTTTAAGCTTCTCGTGTCGTCAGTACTCGTCTGTAGCCCTGTAGCTAGTCTCTGGTCTGTCCAGCTGCCTGATGAGAGGTTTTTCCATACGTTTATCAGCTCTGTCACAACTCATGTAAAAATAAATCAATCCTCTGAATCACACAAGTCTGCATCCGCACCAGCTGGTGACTCATGCGCTGCTTTCTTATAGGGATTTAAGCAGGAAAATCTAAATTTGAAGCTACTGCGATTTTAAACAAATAAGCTACAAAGCTTCCATCATTACATCACCTCGCAGCGCGACGGCTAGGAATAATTATTTGCGTATTTAGGTCACATGAAATAAAAATAAATCAGTGTCACGAGCTTTAAAAATGAGCTAAAAGTATTGGAGTCTTTGATAAATGGGCCTGGTGAGGTGTCTGCACTTGGTCGCTGCCTAGCGCGCATTAGCCTAGCCTGCTCTGTGTATCAGCAGGACAAGCAAAGGGCTTTGCGATGATCACGCCGCTGACCGTCAATAATCTCAGCCCTTCCCCGGTCTGGTCTGCTGTCTAACGCACCATTACACAGTGAGATGAATCTCATGCACTTCTTCACCTCGACCGCCTCACACCCCGACCCTGCAGTGACAATGACGTGTTACTACCGCGTGAGAACTCATTAGCAGAGCTGATGCTCGTGCTAACAGCTTCTTCACCGGCTTTCCATGCCTGCTGCGGCGCTGGTATGAATGATGTTTCGGAAATTATGCTCATGTACGCGCTGATGCCTTTACTGCTTGCTCCCCGAGACCGAGCAGATGATCTTTCGGTAGCACCGCTAGTCGTTAGGGCATTTATTAGTGTTAGATCAGGAGGAAACTGGCGCACGCTGTGTCTTAATTCTTGGTGGAATTGCACGAGGACAGATGTCGTGGTGCGCCGCGAAGCACCGGATGTTCTAACCTTCAGAACGGAGCACAGACTCGTGCCTGTGTTTCATTTTTTTTTTCCCTTATAGCATTTCATATTTTATTTAAAAGATATCGAAGAACCGGGATGTGGCGCTAATTACAAAGACATGCTAGAGCAACATCAGATTCCATTGAATATTAATGACTGGAGGCTGTACATTTTCCAACGAGTTCATTTTGCTCGATCATAACGGCACCGATTGTAAGACGAAGTCCTCGTAAATCCTTCTGATGGGTTTCAGATCATCCCAAAGCATTTTCTTCATTTCTATCTCGTCGCTATTTCTCGAGTCTAAATGCCCCTGTCTAAATGCACAGCCATCGACTTTATGCCTTGGCATTTAAGTAAGTTTAGTAATTTGCACTTGTTGGCTTGCTGCAGGGCTAAATACACTCTGACACTGTGCTACACAGATGCCAGATTAAGAGATGGGATAATGGGCCCCTGTCAGTGCCACTCATTTAAATCTTCCCGTCGCCCCAGTCCAGAAATCGCTCACTGTCACGTCTCTGTATGTTAAGCCTCAGCCATTGACTTGTGATGATGATGATGATGATGATAATGATGTGTCTAGATGCGTTCATTGCCAAAAGATCCTGACGGCTGAAAGTGTGATTCATGATGTCATCACATGCTATCCTCTGTATGGGCTTTGCGTGAAAAACATCCTGAAGTGCATATGGAAAGATCTGGAGAAGATCAGCCGGCGTGAGATCAACTCTAATCATACTGAAATGTGCAGCAATCACCATCATGCCAGCGTTCATCTTCTCAGAAACTTCAGGATTTTGAAGTTTTTTTTAAATCAGCGCAAGCTACTTATACCGTGCCTGCTACAAGTACGCTAACGACAACAATTATAACGTGCTATGCGTTGCTAGGTCAGAGCACCTTGCAAGAGACGACCACAATAAACAAACAAACAAATAAATAAATAAAGCGAACATCCTCACATGCTAATGCTGACGTGCTAATATACTGCTTTCAAATTGCAATTAGCCCTTTTTTAATGTAAAATTATACTTCATGATATAGGAGGCAAACTTAGCACCTAACCAGGAAGTGCTAATAAAGCACTAACAAGTAAGCAAATTGCACTAACGTGAAAGTTAGCATCTTCAGGCTACATCGCTAGTCACAACACGTGCTAAAGAGCAGGACACTTTGCCTTGGTGTTATACTTAGCAATTAATTCACGACACCTGCTAGACGGCTAAAACGCGTCGTAAACTTCTGAAACCTTTTAGTTTAATGCGAACTCATCTTTGCCTTGTCTGATTCCCTGCTGCTAAGCAATGCTAATTTTCCCTAGCGTGGCTAAAACAACACGGGGTATAGAAAAGTAATAAAGAAGATTAATAACAGGAGTGACAGAAAATCGTAGCGTCTTTAAATCCCTAATGACCGCATGAGGCTTTTCAGACACTTAGCAAAAAGAAAAGAGGAAATTAAGTTGAAGTGACAGTGCAAGTGAAGCAAACGACGTCTCTCTCTCTCTCTCAAACACACACACACACACACACACACACACACACACACACACACACACACACACACACACA
>JAQQZR010000018.1:1039645-1049093 GCA_030068235.1 Notoglanidium macrostoma | reverse complement strand
ACACACACACACACACACACACACACACACACACACACACACACACACACACACACACACACACACACACAATGAGGCAATTATACTTTTATGCAAATGCTATGCCTATTAGAGGAAGTACACTCATAGCTTGTAACACACTGCTATATGATAACAGCTGCTAATATTATGATTGGTGCATTTAATAAAACAAAAGAAGATCTTACCAATTAGACCTTTATAGAAATTAGACTATAATTAGACTAAACAAATGATTGTACTTCCTAATAGGCTGCCGTGAGGAACAAGATAAACAAAAGACCGTAAATCACAAGCTAACGGATAATAAAGTGTCTCTTATAGGAATGATTTCATTAAACATGTAATAAATTTAGTTAAACATGCAGGAATATGATGTAAATATATTTATATCGTTATTATATTTACGCATTATATTTTACAGTATCTGTACCAAGATAATTACATTCATTTTTCAATCTTTATTATTTTTAATTTGCAGTCAAGCCCACTGTATAAAACATTCTAATAAATCCATTAACCTCTATTAAGCCAAAATTACCTATTTAATATGAGCAATTCCAGAAATATTGGCACCCGATCCTCAAAACAAAAGTCATTTTTATAAAATCCAGTACAAAAATTATAATTAAGAAATTATTTATTTTGTTTTACTTTAATAATGATATAATATTTCCAATTTTTTTAAAAGCAGGCCAGGATTTAATATATTACCGAATTGCATAATGAATAAAAAAGTCTGTCATAAAAAGCATCAAAGTCTTAAATAGTTTGCCGAGAATTAGACACATGGGCTCAGATATTACGTTTTCAATTTATTAAGCATTTTTTTTTTTTTTTTTTCATTTTTATTGAATTCCACCAATGCTTAGGAATTTACTAAAATTCAATATTTTTTTTATTATTTCAGTGTGAAATGTAAGTGTTTAAAATGAAGGTGTTTGGAAAAACAGTGAAGTAGGCGTGGCGTGCTCTCCCGCCATCTTTTTCTCCATCACTATTGTTTGTTTTCTAATAATTGAGATCAAAATGAAAACAATTACTAGCTTTACGGTTATAAAATCTAAAGAGATATCCGGGTGAGAGAAACCTTGCTCAGAATATCTCCCTGATCTCAAGTCAGTAAATATCCCGTGGTCTGTTAGTTGTAGCAAAGTGACCTGAAAGTTTAGCGTTGTTTAGCATGCAGTGCTAACGCTCCTATCAGAATTCACTCTGCTTTTCTCTTTCTTCTTAGAAAGTTATTCATTTTTAAACGGCACCGAAACGCAGCAGGAACTGAATGACTTCTGTAGAACGGGAGCCCCAGGCACCGGAGGAAAACCCATACAGGTTAGAAAGAAAGCAAACTTTTTACATTATTCATTGGGGTTTATTTTCTTTTCTGACTTGATTCAGATACAGAGTAAGCAGCGCTAAGGTGTACGGCAGCTAAGCCTTAAGACTGAACCTGTGGAACGTTCGGCCAGGCAGAGACACCGAGGGAACCGTAACATGACCACGTGGTGCCAAACAGCATTCATGAAGCAAAATCTTAATTCCTAATTCATTAGATTTACATTTAACTTCAGATTTTTGCTTATTGGAGAGGATTCCAAACTAGAACCCTTTCAGAAGTTTAAGAATCTTTATCCAAACAAAGAAACCCGACGGAAAAGTCAAGGATTCTTCCCGAGGACGCTGATTGGTACCCATTGGAACTATCCTTAAAGAACCCTTTTTCTAGGATTATCAGATATATACACGCTTTAAGGATTCCTTTTAGGGCCACCCTGAGAGGAACCCCCTGAAGAATACTTAAGGACCCCATTTTCTAAGATTATCTAGGAAAAATGGCTAAATCTAGAACCTTCTTGATGACATAAGATACCCATTCAGGGACACCTGTAGAACCTATTTTTTTTTTTCGTTTGTTTGTTTGTTTTTTAATAAACAAAACGGTAAACTCTGGAACTCGTAAGAATTCTTCAGGACAGCCTGAGAGGAACCAATTGCAGAACCCTTAAAATGTTCTTAGGAAACTCTAGAACCCTTACGGTCAGAACCCTTTGCAATACCTGTCAAGAACCATCCTTTCTAAAATGATCAGATGCATACTTTCTAAGAAAAAAGGTCAAATCTAGAACTGCTTTTTTCCAGGATTCGTCAGGGAATCTATTCTAGAACCCACGAAGAACCTTTTTACTAAGAGTGTGGTTGCAAATGCACCCACTGCACCACATATAAAAGAGCCTATGGTTCTTCAATGGTTCTTAATGAATTATATTCCTAAAAACACGTAATGTGAGATGAGTGTTGAGACATTTGAGATGTTTCCTTCACAACGGTACCGAGATGTAAGTAGAAGAGGTGACGGGAACACGGTGGAACCTCTATCAGGGTCGTTTAGCCAGGGCAGGATCTGGTCAAGAACAAATTTAACCAGAAACTCTTACTGTTTATTCTTAATTTGCTGTAATGTTGTGTTTCTGTTCTAACAAGTCTAATTGCAATAAATCGGAATTGGGCAGATGTGACCTTTACAGGTTCTGCCGGATGTTCAGCCATGATGCGCGAGTGGACCAGATGCTGCTACGAGCGTTCATGAAAGCAGCTCAAGTGCTAGCATTTGTTGTTTGTTTAGCCCGAGTGGATCCTGTGTTGCCGTGTGATTAATGGCGCCGGCGCTGGTGGTGTCATGCTTTAGCTCTGTAATGGGACCGAGTACAGCAATTAGAGCCATCAGGCTACGGAACCCTGTTGAAAATTCATTCACAACAAATTGAGATAAATTGACTGTGTCACAAATGAGGTTCCTGCCCGGGTGGATTAAAAGGGAACGGACAAAAAAAAAGAGTGAAGAGTGGAAACACTCGACAAGTGGAAATGTAGCGCGCTAGTGATAAACAGAGCGCTGCGGAGTTCTGCATTCTTCGAAGGTGTGGATCAATTTTCCACGACAGCGGCTCTAGCGTCAGTGTTCACGCACGTGTTCTGATACGATGACGTTTCTATAGTAACAGCTCATTCGCAGGGATAATACAAGGGTTCTTTAGATACTAACCTTCTCTTTGGAAGTCTCTCTGTGCTAGATTAAATAGAACTTTCAAGAGTTCTCCCAGAGAGACAAATCAAAGAACATTCCGGATTTAGCTAGGTTAGTTAGCTAGCTTGTTAGCTTGCCAACATGTGGCAAACTTGCTTGTTTGACACTGTTCAGAAAAAAATCTTCACAATGTTAAGCTTTATGGAGTATTAATCTTGTTGAGACTTAACCGCTGTAATTGCTGCCAAGATATTGTAAAAAAAAAAAAAAAAAAAAAAAATCTGCGCCAAAATGCGTCAAAAACATGTTTTTGCTTTGTTATTATGGGTCACTGGGTTCATCTTTATCCCTGAAAATACATCTAATCCATTTTTAAATTAAGCAGCACACAACAAGACTGCAGAAAGTGTGGAAAGGTTGAGGAAAGAGGCAGATCAGGACTGCGCCCTGTGCTACGCTGCCTACCGACGTCTCCTTCACGGAGTTATAGACTGCTCCTCACTTCTGCAGACAGACGGGGGGGGGGGGGGTTGTTTTTGAGTCTCCACAACAGAGAGTCATCATTCAAAGGAAATAAAAGAAGAAGATTTTGAAAGCGCAGCTGCCAAGTGCTGAGGGAAGAGTAAAATCAATGCGAGGAAAGTTTCAGTTGTAGCAGAATACCAGAGGAAATAAAGAAATAAAAACAAAGAAAAGAAGTCAATTCAGAGTCAGATGTCAAGATTGTCTGTTTTGCTGAAGAAAAGAGGGAAATTATTTCGGTATCCGTGCAGCAGGTTCTGGCGTACAATCAATCGCCGCCACAATAGCGCCGAAGTTCAGGAAAACTCGCAGGCTTACATGGCCGTTTATTCGTCCACGTCTCGCTGAACTGTAACAAAACAGTAACCGAAAACGGATTTCACGACATAATGTTCTTTCAAAACTGTCACGCCACCTGATTGCTGATTAATTTGCCGACGCTAACAATTCTTTTGTCCATGACAGACTTTTTATCCGTTTAAAGCTACACTTAGGTAATGTTGTGAAATTCCTGCAAAATAATTTATAATAATAAAGCAGCCTCCATTTCTTTTGGTTAGTGAGACAAAGACGCAGCGCGTCATGTTAACGAGAAACCGCAAAACAACGAGCGAACAAAAACAAAAAACCGTAAGCCCCATTACCTCGGACTATTACGAAGCGCTGACCCTGGAGAAAAGTCTCCTAACAGAAAACGTCTCCATATCAGCAGTTTTATGTGGAGTGGCTGCTTTACAACTCCCTGTGAATGAGCTGTTGCTATAGAAACGATAACGTCTCAGAGCGAGTGCATTAATATGAACCAGTGTCCCGTTCTGTATCCAACAGCTCGGTGGTGTTATAACTCTTACTGTTCAGCGGTTTGTCCTAAAACTGCTTCCTCGTTTCAGACGCGTCCTTCAGCACGTACCTCTGCCGCATCATTCGTTTCTCATGTCCCATCTGCTCCGTCTCTCATATCTGCGTTATATCTGCACCCCAGTGGGCCATCAGACGGAGCTCTGACTCATGCACATTTGTTCATCTGTCTATCACAACACAGTCGGCACATCGGAACGTCTTCTCGGCCGAAAGCCGTCAAAAACCCGCCGCTGAGATTCGTGAGGATTTGTTCGAGTAAATGAGATGGTCTTGCCGAAGCTCTAGGCTAATGTTTGTCCTTGTAGGCGCAAAAATAAATAAATAAATGGTCAGGAAATCAACGAAGAGTCCTGAGCAGGTTTGTGTACGAGGTAATGCATTCTTCTGCTAGCTTCCCCGGTTTCTGCTTCATTAACCAGGTACCTGTGTAATGGAGAGAGAAGAAAGCACTTAAACAGGGCTCAGACGCAGCTCCATTCCGTCGCTCGACTACACTATGACGAGACTTCCTGTTTTATGGCCGATCGGGATGATAACACACCTTCTGCTGTGCAGTTTCTAAACGACATTCTAGGGATTTTTGGTTTTGCGAAATGTCCGAGCCGTGCGTCTTCATATTAATATTTCTTTTTTGTTTTTTTTGTCTGACACCCATTACATCTTACGTTAGATGTCAAGGAGGCGGTGCAGCTCCACATCAGTGGCAGGTTGTTGAGGTGTGATTAAATCCAGACAGCGATGGCCCGTAATACAAGACGGACAGACTGTAAAAGACAATTATGTGCACACGTGTAGCAGCTTCCGCTCTAAAAGATTCAGGAAATGGCATCACCTGGATCTGATATAATCTAATAGAATAATCATTTCCACTGAGGAATTTTAGGATCGGCTCGGGGAGGAAAGGAGTAACTGCCGGCTTGTCGTAATCCGCGATTATTCCATTTGCTAATGCAATATTCACTATTTGAAAACACCCAGTTCCCTGAACTCCAGCTCAGCATCAAGTGTTACTCTCTAATGACATTACTCATCGGCGTGATCACGCCGAAATAACCCACAGTCCTCTAAACCACCGTTTCAATACGGAAACTGTGAAAAAGGTTGTTTTTGACGTCGGAATGATCTCATTCCGAGAAATATCGCCACAAGGAGCCATTCAGGAGTCCAAGCAGTGTGCGATGTGCAAGTAATGACTCCATCTTTTTCATGCAAACATGATTCATGGGATTCATTTTTATTGTCCGAGGGACATTTTCATGAGCATTTGTACAGGTTATTTTTATTGATTTATTTATTTATTTATTTATTTATTTATTTATTTATTTATTTTCCCACAAGCACTTATTGGTGAAATTCAGGCTGAGACGCTGATGGTGTCATCCATTAATCCATTACTAGGAAATGTTTAGGAATAACACAAAGACACCCTTTTTTCCAAGTCTCAATATCGTCCAAAGGAAGTTTGATTATGATTGGACTAAATTTGTAGGAACCATCGTCAAATCTTTCCAATACGGCGAAACTCGAAAGTTCTTAAATTGTCACCTGAAATTGATATTATTTTGTCAGGGAATCTATATTTTAAATTCGTCCGACACATTTTTGTACGGTCATTCTGTAAGTAACAGACAGGAACCGTCCCGACTAGAACCGGCAGCCGTAAAGGAAAGAAAAGACCAGGCATATTCTGTTCCAAGCTACCACGTACGACACGTGAGTGAAGAAACGTCTGAGACGGGTTTGACAGGGGGCATTAACTGTGAATTTGTGGAGGCTTTGCTGCACAGAGAGCGAGCAGGAAACGGTCACGTGC
This sequence comes from Notoglanidium macrostoma, assembly GCA_030068235.1. Taxonomy (NCBI): domain Eukaryota; kingdom Metazoa; phylum Chordata; class Actinopteri; order Siluriformes; family Auchenoglanididae; genus Notoglanidium; species Notoglanidium macrostoma. The sequence continues at coordinate 1,042,854 of JAQQZR010000018.1, read as the reverse complement.
TTTCAAAACAAAAACAAAAACAAAAACATGACTTGGTGCACTTTACTCCATGTACGTCTCGGCCTGCTATAATATTGGCGTAATATTGAATTATGCATTATGCTAACTCGGCATCCCTAACGCAACACGTATGTTAGCTTGTGGCCATTCTTGCACGTTTGCAATTGCGAGATGTTGCTGATTCTGCACTTGACGTTGATGTTCAGGGCCATATGGCCACTACGAAATGTCTCTCGTGCAGAGTGACACAATTAGCCGCTGTAGCATTGTTACTGCGTGAACTAACCAGGAACCTATGATGAACATTATCGCAGGTTGGTGTCCTAGCTAATTAGTGTCCAGCACATGGTACGGAATTCAGTATCACCTCCACCGACGGCAAATATGTGCAGCTACAGATGGCGTATAATGGCTTCCTATCGACGGCGGTGTAATTTCACTCGACAGCCGTAATCTTCCTCTGGCATCCGCAGAGAGCCGAAAACTGGCAAAGGAAAGAAAGGAAACGTCATTGTAGCTCCACGCTGGAGACTCACGGTGTTCGGGAACCGTTTACACGGGGCATTCATCAGCTCCCTTGGCACAGCCGTCGTCTGGCCCCCCACACACACACTCACACATCATGAACCCAGGCTTGAAATCAGATTCCTTCAAGTGCTTAATCTACTTTTTTATTCCTAAACCATGATTCTTATTGTTTTAACGTTGCTTATATCAATCAAGCTCTCATCCTCTTTATCCTAACAGATGGAAAACTCTACGTCTGGCTCTGCGTGACGCTGCCTTCAAAATTCGACCTGATTTCGATCTAAGTGTGTGTGTGTGTGTGTGTGTGAGAGAGAGAGAGAGAGAGAGAAAGAGACATCATGGCTCCCAGTGCATTAGGCAGCCAGAATAATCAAATCTCTTCTTTATTACATATATAAGTAGACATGCAGAAATATTACATCTCCATATCCTGATCATCTGCAAAACGTCCAATCTCATCGCAATATATTCTCCAAAAATATTGGCCCCCTTCACGAGCATAATTGATTGCAGAAATCTAAAAGGCTCAAGTATAAACGAATTAAGTTAATGATTAAACGTCTTATTAAATAATCGTTTCTCTTAAAGGCATAAGTGGTGACCCCTAAAAGGTTTAAAATATATTTTTTAATTGTATTTGTTAAGGGACTTATTTGTTATAAATATGGCGAAGACTGATGTTTAAATTAAACAATAATTAACAAAGAAAAGCACGGGTAATAAGTGACATGCCGAGTGTAGATTTATACTTTATGGAAGGAGTCCCAGGGTCAAATTATGAGAAACGGTTCTTTAATATATGAAAAAATAACCTGTACATATTGTGAAATTGTGGTATAAGTGGAATTAAACACTAATGTTATAGGACAATAATCAGTATAATAATCAATAATCACGCCGTCATTGCTGAGTATTTGTCTATAACAGCATGACGCAGCGTGTTTTATTCCTTATCATCAGCCCTGCTGTGAGCTCGCAGGTGTGAATAAACTCAATGTCAAAAGCCTTCTAAAAACCTAAATGGTAAAAATTCTGTTGTATTTTGTAGTTAATGATGTATATTCACCACACACACACACACACACACACACACACACACACACACACACACACACGCACACACACACACACACGCACACACACTTACTCCTGTAGTGTCATTTTTTTTTTCATAACAGTAAATGATGAGGCGAAGGATTATAGGTATTTCCAGAATGGTTAAACCCACACGTTCGATTAGCTGTCTGGAGCTGTCACGTCCTGACACACACTTCACTGTGTCAGCACTACGGGGACTTTAGAGGGTCAAGTGGTCCTCTGTTGTGTGCACTTTATCGCCTCTTTATCGCCTCTGGCCCGATGCTGAACGCCAGAGCGGGTGAGCTGCGCAATTCTCTTCATAAAATAATCAAGCAATCTGCACTGTTTGTGTAAACAGGAGGACATAAATATCATGTAGAGATGCAGCTGAATATGAATAAACTATTCACAATCAACACATAGCATGTTCGAAACAGGAATCAGGCGAAGCCACGAGACGTTTCCTGATACAGACGAAACTGACTCGAATAAAACAGAGTGCATTATTTACTAAGCACAACAAATCGAATTACTGCGATATCAATACACTGAACCGTGAGAATTGTAGCTCAGGATTTATAGTATAAGCTGCAGTTTTTCCCTTTAATTAACATTATTTTAATCCTCACTGTTTTCTCGGTCAAAAGTGAACCGTGACAATGAATTACTATTGAAGATTGTTTGGCGGTAGATTGTGCCTTAATTGATTATGGCTGAAGAACAAATTAGCGTCATGAGCGCTCGCACGTGAAATACACCACCGCGTCACACTTAACCGTTTTATCTGCACAGATGAGAACAAATGTGTGATATTTTGTGATATGTTATGTTTATTTCCTCGTCCAACTGTCGTTAATGTCTGCTTACGCCACGCCCTGGTGACACATGACCTGCTTCTGAATGGGTTTTAACATCACTGTGACTTACATCAAGCACAGGCACTGAATTTAACTCATGGTGCAGACTCCAGTCAGGCCAGGCATGGTAGAAACCAGAGTGCACATACATATGTTGGTTTGTGGTAACCGCTCTTCAGATAGCTACGCTACGGACATGCTGCAAAACCGCTGATCAGTAGTGTACGGAGGGCCGATCTGTAGTGTTTTTCCAAGCTCAATGAAATGAGGCTGCAGGCCGGATTTGTCCCCTGGGCCTTCTGGCCTGTTCAGTAAGCATGCGTCACACTCACATACCTCTGGAAGCTTCTACCTCTGGTGCTGGTGTGTAAGTAGAAATGAATATTAAATGGAAATATCGTAATACAAGTTATGAGCAGCGAATTCACGATATTCAAGACAGTGACATTCTGCCTCCGTTCTAAACAAATACAAACACAGATATGAATAGGAGGAGTGCTATTCATTTTTTCGCAGAGAAGCTGGATGAGATTAGAGGTGTGTATCGGGACCAGGATCCTGCAAAGTAAAGCTCGGGAGGTTTTCACTTTCATAAGCACAAGATATGGAGAACTGAAGCTCACAGGAACAGGGCGGTGCAGCAGCCAAGTCTCGTCCATAATGTTTAATAGCATGAATTTAGGATACACAAACAATGTGTGTGCAAAGTTTATGTATATCGGTGTAAACGGTGATGAGCAAATC
>JAQQZR010000018.1:1022145-1034645 GCA_030068235.1 Notoglanidium macrostoma | reverse complement strand
TCTCCGTACACAAAACTTCCTCATCAATGATTGCACACGTTTTTCTGAGTCCAGAACTCAGCAGCACGGTGGTGCATCATATATACATCACACAGCTATACAAGGTTCCTGGATCAATGCAACTTTTGACCCCTGAAATCACCACTCCTGTTTAAGGTCTAATTAGTATCCTAATGAATGATGGTTTTTCACAGTAATGTTCCTCTAACCAGTCCATAGAGACCCCACATGGGTTTGGTTTATGTTCTCTCACAGGTTTCAGCCAAGCAGTTAAGATCAGGGTTCTTTGGGTACCGTTGTGACACACTGAGCTCAGATGTGTTTGACACTCGCATGAACTGCAGTGGCTCCAAATCTGCACTAGTGACTGAAAGGTTGTGAGTACTAATCCCTCAGATCCGCTCTCGGTCCCTTGAGGCAGACCCTTAACCCTCGACTGCACAGTTTCTGGGCTTCTGGGCTGGGATTCAGCCTCGATCGGGATAAAATAACCGGCCAAATGAATATCTGACTATGAACATGAGGAATCTCTCTAATGCAGAATGATTTATTGACTTTTTTTACAAAAGGCAGTTGTTTGCGGTGGAGTTGTTGGTCTTGGGGTCATTAATGTATTCAGCTTTAATTGTTTGAGTTCATCACATTAGCGAATAGGTTTGGCTGTTCTGCATTAACCCTTGGCTAACGCTTAATAATGTTCGACGTGTAATTTACATTCCTGACAAAATACTGCACTAGCAGCAGTCTTCTGTTTCCTCCAGTTTTATGGAAATGTATGGAAACTAGTTCTTATGAACACAGAATTATAACCCACATCAGATGAATTCTGGATTCTGAATGGGATAGGATGGGATAGGATGGCATGGGATGGCATGGGATAGGATGGGATGGAATAGGATGGCATGGGATGGGATGGGATAGGATGGCATGGAATAGGATGGGATGGGATGGGATGGGGTGGGATGGGATGGCATGAGATAGGATGGGATGGGATAGGATGACATGGGATGGCATGGGATAGGATGGGATAGGATGGGATGGGATGGGATGGGATAGGATGGGATGGGGTGATAACTGTAACTCCACTTCGCTGATTATTTTCCTTTAGCAGCAAAAGACACAGTATATTACTCCTTATGTAGAGGATCCTAAAATGAATAAATCTAAAATCCTGCTTTGTTGTGTCAGTTAGCTAAGCGATTGTTTTTGATCATTAAATTACCACAGACTCCTTTAAGATGCCCCACCCAGGGTATCCACAGTCTAGCTCCGCCCCTAGCACCAATCTCAGCTCGTACTCTGGTTACAATTGCTAACGTCACCTAGCATTTTCTATCTTTATCTGCTTTTAGCTGCTAATTTCTGAATGAAGTTAATAATTTTAACTGTGTTATTAAATGCCGTAAGCACCTACAGTAAGAAATGCAGTTTATTCTGTGTGTACTGTAAATATTTTCCCAGATTTCCACACAGCAAGCTGTTTTAACGTTATATACGGGTATGAACACAGCATTTTATAGTAGAGAATTGTAATTCTTTACAGTGTCGACAGTTTAATGCCGACGCTCGCTTATGACTGAACGTAAACATCTGGTTGTCATGAACAGCTCGAGCATATCCGACTATTTGCCAAATGCTTGCCCTCAGATAGAGACGTAATTAAGCAATGCATCTTGTTTGGCATATCACGACTGCGAGCTCTGAAATATATACACCCTGGCAGCTGTGTGCACCAATCTGCGTCCAGGAAGCGGATAAAGAATGATAGGACGCTCAAGACATATACTGATCGTAGAAACTCAAACCAAATGAGAAACACAGCATCTGGGAGGAACTTATCACTAACAGCACAAACAGCTGCTGGGAAATCAAGTGTTAATTGGCAGCAGAGAGTAAGTAAGGAGTAAAATGAAGCGGAGTTATTGTTAGCGCCCCAAAGTTGATTATTTTCCTCCAACTGCATGTTCCAAAGTGTTTGATTTGTTCTTACGCCATGATAAAAATACCAATAATTGAAAGTTTTATTTATTAAAAAATAACAGTTTGTACTTTTTTATGTTTATAGATACATTTACTGTAAAACATTAAAACAGTATGAATGGTTTTCACAGTATTTGGGTTAAAAACTGCAGCAGAACTTCTCTAACCTCTCTGAGTAGGGCTGGGCGATATTAGCAATATAATATCACAATATTTACAAGATGATACATGAGCTGAATGAATTAGATATTTGAATGATCTGATATTTTATTTGATTAACATTTTCTACAAAAATAAATTGTGACCAATTTTTTGTTTGTCTGTAAAAAAAAAAAAAAAAAAAAAAGATTTTTTACATTTTACCGCCAGTTTTAACATACGCACAGTTTCTAATTGTTGTTTAAAGTGTAACTTCATCCCCAGCTCTGAGCCTAACTCCATCCACTGCATAATTTTGCAAAATGCTATTTTTTAAATGCTATCGATTAGCGTACATTTAAAAATCAGCACGGTTTCACAGACTCTCGTTCAAGGGCGGGGCCTGGAGGACATGGACCGCCCACCTCTGATTATAGGGTGTTGACATTCTTTTTGTAGATAAATTTCATTAAGTCTATAAATCCCAAACAGTTGACTCTACGTCAGCATCGGTCTTGCAACGTTCAGGAGGATTTTAACCAGTAGATGGCGCATTGAGCCATTTTCAACCCATGAAATGGCGATTTTTATAAATTTGCTAAGAAATTCAATACTAACACCAACAACTGTGATGTTTTTCATATCATTTAGCTTCCAACTCAAAAACATGTTTAAGTGTGCAGTACCTCTTTAAAAATGATGAATAATACACACATCATCTAAGAAAAATTAAATAAAAACAAACCATAAAGACATGGTATTAATATTAAATCAAATATTAAAGCCCAGTTCTATTTGTGAAAATGTAGTTTGTGGCTAAATGTGACTTGGTCCACGTCAGGATGAGTTGTTTTTATTTAGAATATTTTTCTTCTTTATTAATTGGCAAAGTTTTCTATTCTCCACTTTTCCCTTTTATTTTGTTAGCTTAATTAGCTTCCTATCTTCGTAACTGGCATTGTTTTGTTTATCAACTCGGCCTTGCCCGTTCTCAAGGTCTTTTCAGTTTTCTCTCTTTATCCATTTGTTTAATCAATTCCGTTCCATTTTTAATGAAATCATTGCATGCTAATTAAAAAGTGTCAGTGAGACTAGACTCCCACACTGCTTTTATGTTGCAGACCGGACTTTTGCGTACATCAAGGCCTTGTCTGGGATCGAGCTCATAAATTGTTCATTCTGGAGCGGTCTGGAGTTCTCAGAGACGTGTTCTGTTAGAGAACTTGCTGTCAAACTGTCCTCGTAGCCTGGAGAGGGAACACGAGCGCTAAGCAGGCATTAGATATTTACTACACATGTCTTACTTCTTGAGACAGATTAATTATGAAGGTTGTTTGAGAGTGTGTCCTCTATTCACCTCACTGTAAATTGGTGGATTTCATGCACAACATTTCCGTGTCATCAGTGATGTAACATGACTGACATGACTCAGTGTGCAACTGGACATTTCATCTGCGAGTGATGGCTGAGATATGAAATGTGTATGTGTAGTGATTGGTGCCTGGAAGCAGGAGTTACATTATTTCCTTTAGTATTTCCAGGGCATGGATGGATAATATATTGGCACCCCTTTACTCCATCCATCTGTGAAAACAAACCACCATCGGAGCACCATTCAGCAGATAAGGCATCTGGGTACAGCAGTGACACTGACATGCGAGTGCTACTGTCATGTGGTGCTGGTACAAGTGGATCATCTACAGCACTGATGACAGCTGAGAGCAAACCAGCACCCGATTAATCGCTCAGCGGTGGTTCTGTTCCATTCCTAAACAAGGCAGCAGGGTGCCAATACTTTATGTAGCCCGATAGACAGACTGCAGTCAGTAATTGTGACTGAGAAACTAAATTGATGCTGTTTAACCCTGTTCCATGGCCACCTTGTAAGGGTGGGAATAACAGCGTAACTCACGATAGGATGCTATCACGACACGTTACCCACGACAAGAATACAGAGATTCTGCGATACTCGAAGCATTGCAAGATAATCATCTACAATCCGTTACGATATCTGTGTAACTGAAGAAGGAAAAATACCACTAAAAACTAAATCCAGGAATGAATTATAATTACATTATAAATAAATGTAAAAAAATAATAAATAATAGGGCTGTCTGATTATGGTTATGATTATTTCAGTCAATATTGAGCTCACAATTATTTAACATGGTTATTCGATGACTTTGGGAACATCATGCATTTACTGAGCTAGATATATATATATATATATACACTGCCTGTCTAAAAAAAGGTCGCCACCTGGATTTAACAAAGCACATAGGTTAGAGATATGTTGGATAATTATTTGCATGGATGATTATGTTTCAGCGGGCAGCAGGTTATTTACCCCGAACTGATGATGCAGTGAGTAGCTTCTCATTTGTTAAACAACCATGTCGGAAGACACATCCTGTGGTCGTGGGAAAGATGTTCATCTGTTTCAGAAGGGTCAAATTATTGGCAAGCATCAATCAAAGCAAACATCTAAGGAGATTGCTGAAGCTACTAAAATTGGGTTAAGAACTGTCCGACACATTATTAAACACTGGAAGGATAGCGAGGAACCGTCATCTTCACGGAAGAAATGTGGTCGGAAAAATATCTTGAATGATGGTGATCGGCGATCACTGAAACGTTTGGTGAAATCAAATCATAAAAATCAGCAGCTGAACTCACACCCACAGTGCGAAGGGAAGTCAAGGGATTAAACTGGGACTAAACCGCTGTGACACCTTAAGAAAACCACTGATCAGTGAGGCTAATCGGGAAAAAGGCTTCAGTTTGCTAGGGAGTGCAAAGACTGGACTCTGGAGCAATGGGAGAAGGTCATGTGGTCTGATATTTACCCTGTTCCAGAGTGATGGGGCATCAGGGTAAGAAGAGAGGCGCATGAAGTGATGCAGCCATCATACCTAGTGCCTCCCGTACACGCCTGCGGGGGCAGCGCTGTGATCTGGGGCTGTGCAGGTGGGCAGGTCGAGGTTCAGCAATGTTATGTGCCCAAAGATTGAGGTCAGCTGACTATCTGAATATACTGAATGACCAGGTTATTCCATCAGGGAATTTCTTCTTCCCTGATGGCACGGGAATATTCCAACATGACAATGCCGGGATTCATCTGGCTCAAGTTGTGAAAGAGTGGATCAGGGAGCATGAGACATCATTTCCACACATGGATCGGCCACCACAGAGTCCAGACCTTAACCCCATTGAGAAGCTTTGGAGAAGATTGGGATGTGCTGGAGAAGAATTTGACTTTTTTGTGGATAGGCAGTGTATATATACTGTATATCTATATATATATGTATGTATTCTTCAAAATTATAAAGCTGGGACGTTGCTGTGGTACAAAAGGAATAAAACACTTCAATGCATGAGCAGCTGTGTCGACGTCCTTATAATAATAATAATAATAATAATAATAATCTAACACAAGATGCTGCTGAAGAAATATCATTGTAAATGGTCAGTTAACACTCTCTATATATCAGCTAGCATATTAAAAAAAAACCCAGACACAGTAATACTGTCCGAATATGGCTCAAACACAAATATATATATACAATACGACACAAAGCGCTTCTAAGAGGATTTAAAAAAAAACAACAATAGAAAATGATGGTTTTAAGCACACGAAAAGGTTCTTTATGACAGTGTTGAGTGTATAAGCAGCCATGTATTCACATATTGGATAGATTTAAAATGAACATTTACATTTACAATGATTCTAAAAGAATTCCTGCTTACCAACGCATTTACAGACGGATGACGCAGGGAAAAAAAATCTGGCTTATATTCAACAGTGTTGCACAGATATGAGTAAAGCTATGAGCGGAGACAGCACAAAGCGCCTGGTGTTCGCACAGGTATCCGTCCTTGTGAATGTCCTCAAAGCCTCCAAATTCAACAGGTAGCTCATTACAAAACGAACGAGGGACAAAGACAGGAATGAGAGAGAGGGAGAGGGAGAGAATGGACCACAAGCAGACATCTTAACGAGAAACAACAAACTCGTCCTTGGATGGAACAATGAGTGATTATGGAAACAAAGCATTATGGAGGGCAGACACCGGGACATTCAGCACTGAACACAAAAAATACTCACAGAGGAAACAGAGGACAACGAGCGAGCAGCTCAGGGAAGGATTAATCCTGGGAAATGGGTTTTTTAAAGCAAGAAAAAGGTACAATTTAAAATTCTGACTAGTACAATGTAATAGAGCTGGACAACATGATGATATTATAAGGAAATAAGGAAATCACTCATTGGGCTGTTGTCACTTACACGGTGTTTGAACAGATCCCTGGTGTGCTCTCCTGCTCAATGTGTGTGGCTCTTTACTCAGGTGAGAACACTCAGGTCGAGCGAGGTGGTCTCAGGTGAATCGACTCACATGCAAGAATCAAGCAGGTTGTGTGTTTTGGGAATCAGTGTTTTTTTTGTCAGAGCTGAGCTGCTACTCTACGCCAAAGGACAGAGCTGTAGCTCTGCAGACATGTCTGGAGATTTGGACCAACGAAACGAACAAAACATGAAAATAAACAATGGATGCCTTGTACAAAATGATTTCAGCTCTACTTGCCTTTTTTGCTTTGTTTGATTATCTGCGCTGAATCAAAGGAATGAATCAAAAATATCCATTCCACCCTGATTCAGACTCGGGAAATGAACTAACAGGCGTGGACGTGCTCTCAGGCACTGGATATTATCTTGAGATTTGCTTCTCCTTGATGCAGCGAAGGAAAGATCTGAAATATTTCTGTCATTAACACAAAGCAGGATGTGATGCTCCAATCAGAACTTACTGTAAGCTGCGACTTTTAGCGTTCAGCGTCCCTCCTCCTCCTGATGACTTCAGCGCTGTTCGTTTGCAATTCTTTATGATAATGGTGTTTCCTGAAAATAGTCAATGAATGATAATGAGAATGCAATGATTTGCCATTTAGAGGCTTTGACGCCGAGGGCTGATTGCCACATCACTGATTCTTCTGGAACTTACGAGAATGTGGTGAAGAATGTACTTAGTGGCCTGATTATTGCTTTGTGTTTTAGAGCTCTTCATTTAACGGGTCATCAAGCCGGCTAAGCGCACGCCGTCCATACATCTCTCGGCCGCTGATTACCCTGACTCTAAGGGTTGAGCACGCAGCGCCTGACATTTCTGGGTTTCTGATTACTCTTCTCAAGATATGTTGTTTCTCACTGGTTGTGTAGTGGCAGCTTGTGCATAGCGACCAGTTGTGCGGAAACCCGCTATATACATCAGGCATTCAACAAATGTTTATCTTCATAAAGTTCTCATTTACGCCATGCATTTTAAAGGTGCACTATGTAGGATTTAGGAGATCTATAAGCAGAAAAGGAATATATAATCATACGGATGTTTTCATTAGTGTGTAATTAGCTGTAAATACGAATCATTGCGTTTTCATAAGTTTAGAACGAGCCCTTTATATCCACACAGGGAGCGGGTCCACCTCTACGGAGCCGCCATGTCGCGCCGCTAGAGTAGCCCAGAACGGACAAACCTCTAGAGAGCGCCTTTCACGTTTTTACATGTGGCAGCGTGAATCCGGAAGGAAGCAGGAGCTGGAGAACAAGTTTTGAGAATCTAAATATTGAAAAATGGAGGATCATGCTTGTTATTTAGCACGTTAAAAACAAGAGAGCGTGAATGTAAGTACTTGGATGTACGCTATGGGCACCTGACAGAAATTGTACACTCTCATACATGCTTGGAGAGGGAGGGGTAAGAGCAGGGGGTTCAGGGGCTGCAATCAACTGAATCCTTCATAGTGGAGCTTTAAAGTTTTTAAAGTGACCGGTAATTTATAAAAGTGTTGCTGTTTGACAGATATAAGCTGTTGATTTGTTCACCTTTATAGATGTTGTGCAGTCATTCTGCATTTTGTTCACTGCCTCATTTATTTCCTTCCAGAGTCAGCATTGTACCTTGTGGTCAAACAGAGGAACTGCAGCACTTGCTAATAGAGGCCCATTGGGGCAGGAATGATGCTGCCTTATGCTCAGCACAGGAGGAGTTATTAACAGGGTTGCGGGTTTTTTTTACATCGAATTGTGCTACATACCAAGCAAGACAAATACATTGTTTTTTTTAGCAAATAATCAAAATTAAATATAATGCATTTTTACAAAGGTAAAGTGCAGACGGTGTGTCTGTGATGTCATACCTATTGTAATTGCTTTGGGCTAGTCTAAGGTCTTATTTTTGTGGTTTGTGAGGTATAGTTGTGCTTAAAGTTTGGGTGAAACCTGGCAACCTGTTTAATGATATTAGCGCTTCAGGAAACAGACCTGCTCTATACAAACCCAGTTGTACATGCATGTGTAAAACCACTCTAAATGTGCTGCTAGAGTGTACGCTGGATGGCTGTATGTTGTTGATCCTTAGCTGCCTATTATGGGGTTATTCTAAAAATTCACCTGATAGAAGCCTTCAACATAAGCCATGTGTAATAGCCTCTCGACTTGACTTTGCTTGAGGCTATGTCGTTATTAATGTTCTGTTGCCTCATCAAAATCAATGGTCACCAACTGCTCCTGCTTCTGTGAGAAACTTCCAGAAGGTTGCTAGTTTTTCTGGCCAAGCATGTCCAAGGCTTGGATTTGCTGTTTGTTGTAAATTTCCAGGTAAAAACATTTCCCACATGAGCGAGCATAAGAATAAAGATCTCTCAATCTTTGTCTCATGCATCTGAGATCGTCATATAAAGAAAGAAGGAAAGTTGAGGTTGGCTTCATGTTCATCATAGCGCACACTGAAAGACCTACTCATAAAAGGTTTTTTTATCAACCGAGCTTGTCTTCTGACAGATGATCTTATTCACAAAAGCACTGCCAGAAAACAGACATCTTTCTATTCCTGAGAGATTACAATTGCTTTCACGTGTTGTGCTTAGATCTTTGTCACAACACAGAGAGCGTTCGGTTGTCAGCTCGAGATTCGCATGGCAGAATTCCTCTCATATTGAGGTAAGCACTTGGGATTTCACCTCAGCATTTCTTTCCTGAAATATAACTTGAGATGGGGAAGGAAAGGTGCTGTCCTACAGCTCAAGCAAGAAGTCTTCAAGAGATATGGAACTGCGGAGTGAAGATGATGGTGGAAATGTCAAGAGTTTGGTTTATGGCAATTTTCCAGATCATTTGAAATGTACAGCATTGGGAAATGTAGATAAATGATAATGTACTGGACCTCGACGAGGTTTCATCACTCACAAGTGTCATGCTCCTATTGGAAAATAATCAACAGCGGAGTGGAGTGGTGAAGCGGAGTTACTGTTCCCACCCTGAAGTGGATTATTTTTCTGATTTATTTCTTATACAGCATGTCACACATTCTGCCCATTTATAGTTACATTTATTGCTATGGAACATCCATGAACCAAGCTCCTGTTCTCACTTACCTTATAGCAGCTTTAACAGTCTTTTCCTCACCAGTGGTCAAAAGAGATCGAAGCAGATATTTCACAACTTTATTTTTTTCATACTTAGTAAATCTTCAAACCTTATTGGCAAGTAAGCAACGTATTTATAGCAAAATAGATAAGCAAATAGAACATTATAATTCCAAGGATGTCATACACTTCATGTGTCATGAAGATGTCTCCAAGTATCATGATGTGATATTCTGTATGACCAAGAGTATCTGGACACCTGACCATCACTCCCAGTTAGAAGCACTGCTGTATGCTGTAACATTGAAGATTTGGAGCTAAGAGGCCCGAACCTGCCCCAGCATGACGATGCCCCTGTGCACAAAGCAGCTCCATGAAGACGTGGTGTTCAGGTTAAGGTTGGAGTAGAAGGACTGGAGTGTCCTGCACAGAGCCCTGACCTCAACCCCACTGAACACCTTTGGGATGAGCTGGAACCGGAGCCTCCTCGACATCCCAACATCAGCGCCTGACCTCACTAACGCTCCTGTAGCTGCATGAACACAAATCCCCACAGCCTCGCTCCGACATCTAGTGGGAAGCCGAACAGAAGACTGGAGCGCGTTATAATTGCAAACACAAGCGGGAATACATGTGGAATGGGATGTTCAACAAGCAAATTTGACTGTTATAGTCAAGTGTCCACAAACCTTTAGCCATGTAGTGTTTTTATGTCATATCATCCATGTAGTGCCCAATTCTAGACACTTAATAAGGACCAGGTCTTTATTAGCACAAGGACTATGTGGGGTAGTAATGAACAACTTTTCACATTCTGTAGTGCACTTTATCAGTGTGTAAGCTATGACATGATGGTCAGTACTTTCTATATGTGCACTATGTAGGTCATGGATTTACAGGTTGTCCACCCAGATTTATAAAGTTGCGCACTATATTTCTATTAGTCCTGAAAATTCACGCCCCACTGCCATGCTGTACAGCAGACTCTTGGCCTGCCAAATACAATCCCTGCTATTATGGTAGAACAGCTGTTCCATCAAAAATGCATTAGGTGTTTTACTGGGTGGCTAACCAGCAGGAGATTATTCTGGGTCTCAGTTAAAAGGATTCAGACTATTCAGACAGAGTCTACCCAACTGCACATCGTGACTAAAAGAAAATAAAACAGCACGAATACCTCCTGACACCATTTTTTAGAGGTCTCTTTGGATGGCCGGGACATTCCTTAAACTGTTTTTTTAAATAGACTGAAACTCAGTAAATGGAGTACCATTTGTGCTGATTCTCAAAAAACAGTTAAGGATCACTAACGGCAAGTCTGTAATAAAAAAAAATGGCTCACATTACCATACGATCTGTTGCTCTTATCCAGTTACAAGCCATTATTATGCAAAGTCATCCCCTTTTTTCCCAACACCTGATCCCAAGACCATATTGAACCTGCCCAAAGAATGAGCAAATTCATTTCAAAATGCTTCTTCTCCTCAAAATATTTCTTAATGATCTCAATCCTTACTGTCTTTCTCACCTTCTTAATTCTCCCCCAACTCTTCAGCAGTCTTTGATCTTCCTCTCCTGGCTTGCTCACTATCCTATCATCTAACCTGCGTATCCCCAGTAATCGACCCGCTGCCTTGTCCTTCTTGGTAATTATGTTAATGTTGATAATCTTATCTGTTACTGTATCTGTTTTAAGAAATGGATGTGAACTGTGTGAGAGTCTGCACCGCTATCTAAATTTGATTTACTAGTAAACCATCCCATCATTCTATCGTTCCATCATTCACCGGAACTGTCCATTCATCTCAGTTTCAATTTGCCAAAAGCACAACCAGTTGACTCATCCTGTCTGTCTTCCCACAGATGTTTTATGGTGTGCCTGTAGTGATCCCTCGGTGGAATCCCTCTCTCCAACGAAGAGTGACCCCTGCAGCTCCCAGCCATCTCTCCAGGATGTGAATCCGGCTTCTCGGCTTTCTGTGGGTGTCTGGGTCTAAAGCACGAGGATGGGTTTAAAGCATAAAGATGGACACGTGGTGCGCTGAGCTGGGGGGCTGGACCTGATCTCCGTCCTCAGGCCTCTCTTTAACATGAGAGCCTGTTTGAGCTCTCTGCTGCTGGGCCTCTTCGCGCTCCAGAAGAGCCTCGTCAGTCCATCAACGGCAGGCCTGGGCTTAAACACACACTCTCACAACCGAACCAGACTTCCTGTGGGCCCTATCCTAATCACGCACATTCACAACCGAACCAGACTTTCTGTGGGCCCTGTCCTAAACACACACACTCACAACCGAACCAGACTTCCTGTAGGCCCTATCCTAAACACACACACTCACAACCGAACCAGACTTTCTGTGGGCTCTGTCCTAAATCCACACACACAAAATCGGACTAAACTCCCTGATGGAGGGAAGGATCCCCATCACCGGCCCAAGAGGGGCTGGGTATGGAATCAGTTCTATGCTTTGGAGGAGCACATTGGACCAGAGCCGCAATATGTCGGAAAGGTAAGAGCTGCTATGTTCACAAAAGTATAGAGATTTTACCATTTAGCTAGCAAGCCCAATACGCTGTGGTAATACAAAAACTGTTTGCCTGACTAGGGTCCCAGTTCTAATGTAAACTAATGTAAATGAACAGGACGGTGTGATGGAACTCATTATGGTAGTAGTATGGATAGTACCTAGATCCTAGAGACTAGGTTTAGGGGAACATTCAGGTTCTGAGGTTCAGATCTACCAAACAGAAGGGCCACAAAATATTAACCAGAAAGTATTTGTTTTTATTCGTTAAATGCACCACAGACATGTAAAGCTAGATGGTTAATTGGGCTAAAACAGGAAGATCAACAGCACTGCCTTATTAGTGGGAGAAACTCCGCTTTACCCGTCTGGGTGGCGGGGAAGCTGGAGCCAATCCCAGCATCTTGGGGTGAGAGGCGGGGTACACCCTGGGCAGGTCGC
>JAQQZR010000018.1:979693-990270 GCA_030068235.1 Notoglanidium macrostoma | reverse complement strand
TATATATACAGTACTGTGCAAAAGTCTTAGACACCCCTATTGTTTAGTATCATCTGCATCATTTAGTCAGCCCAAAGACATTTTAGATTTCCAAACGTTGCTTTTCCAAAAAAAATCATTTGTATTTGTATTACAAACGTGTTTGCGTGTCAGTGAAGAAAGCAACATGTTATGTAAGAGACCACTTTCAGACCCGAGAAGTCGTAATGAAGACTCCTGGGTTTTGCCCTGTAACAGTCAAAGCCTCCAGAACTCCAAGCAGATTCTCCAAAATGCTCAGTAAAAATTTCCAGCTCATTTCTTTATAAAACTGTACACACTGTATCTGGGGCTATTATTTAAGGAAGAAAAGCAAAAGGTTCATTACACCAAATATTGACTTTTTGTCTAGTTTATTACTGTTTACTGCACAATGTAGTATTTTTCTTTTAAGCAGAAATATTTAGTGTCATTCCTTTGGAAGTCATCTTTACTTTACAGCATTTCTTTGCATGTG
The DNA here is from genome assembly GCA_030068235.1 of Notoglanidium macrostoma. Lineage (NCBI taxonomy): Eukaryota > Metazoa > Chordata > Actinopteri > Siluriformes > Auchenoglanididae > Notoglanidium > Notoglanidium macrostoma. The sequence goes on along the minus strand of JAQQZR010000018.1, from coordinate 989,774 downwards.
AAGTACAGTACTGTGTAGATAGATAGATAGATAGATAGATAGATAGATAGATAGATAGATAGATAGATAGATAGATATCCTGTAGCTATGCCTTTTGAAAACAATAATGACCATAAAAATTTTAATAAAACATGAAATGAAAATAAAAAGCATAAAACATTTTTATTTGCTGTTTCAGTATTGTATTTCTTGGTTGTAGGTGTCATTAGGACGGCGCTGGCCAACATGGACAGAGAAACCAGAGAAATGTACTCCATCATCATCCAAGCCAAAGACATGGCCGGCTCGGTGGGGGGTCTGTCAGGATCCACCACCATCAACATCACGCTCACCGACGTCAACGACAATCCACCCAGGTTTCCTCAAAGTGTGTGACGCTTTACTTTTTCATACCAGTCTGTGCTAGTCATTTACAGAAGTAAACGTAACGCAGTCCAGTTATTCCAGATCAGCATTTAAACCAAGTACAGGGTTCTGTTTCGAGATTCAGTCTGCACAGCAAACGCCTGTTATCTGCTCCAGAAAACTACCAGCTGTACGTCCCCGAGTCTGCTCAGGTTGGGAAAGCTGTGGGAAAAATCAAAGCCAATGATGAAGACCTCGGAATCAACGCAGAGATGGAGTACAAGATCACCAACGAGGAAGGGGCGGCCGCGTTCTCCATCTCTGCCGACGGCGACAAGAGAGAGGGGGTCATCTCCCTGAAAAAGGTGTGAAAATGCGTTTCCGCCATTCAAATATGGATATAAAATGAGCCTCTGGGTGTGAAGATTTACCCAGAATGACTGCTGTTTAGAATTATAACCACTGCTGAGACAAACCAGTTCCTATTCAGATTAAAAAATGAAAAGTGAAATATTGTTTTCTGGAGTGTGACTGGTCAGAAGGGGGCGATGAATTTTCATCGCAGTAATGCACTCGCTGTAACGTGTTGTCATTTCTGTAGTAAGAGCTCGCGCAGAGGGACAAAAAAATGTATGTGATCATCCATATGGTGAAATGTTCTGGTTTATTTATCACGGAAGGCGCCGTCAGTGTCAGTGTAACAGTCAGAGTTAAAGCTGTAGGTTTGAGGGTAATAAAACTCATCAGGATGTGCTCTTATAGGAAAGTAATGAATTTAGGGAGTACAAGTCAAGCAACTTCGTTATGCAGATTTTTTTTTAAACTAATTTCTAACCCTCTGTATTCTCGCTGCACAGCATCTGGATTATGAGAAGAAAAAGGCCTACACTTTAAGCATAGAGGGAGCGAATACACACCTGGACCCTCGTTTCTCGCACCTCGGTCCGTTCAAGGACACCACCACGCTGAAGATCATCGTCGGGGACGTGGACGAAGCTCCGATCTTTCCCATGGATTATTACATCATGGATGTCTACGAGAACGCGCCGGCAGGCACAGACGTCGGCATCGTGACGGCTCAAGACCCCGACAACGCCAGGGGAAAAATCAGGTGACTACCAGAGAGAACAAATTAAGCAAATCATCTGCTGTGATGCGTGACTTCCACGTCCATGGGATTATTTTTACATGATTTAGCTGGTGACAGGTGACATTGCGATGTTGTGATATTGTCACTTCCTCTGTGTTTTTCTAAGACTTTTAGAGCAGCGCATATCAAGCATGCAACGCTGTGTGCTGTTTAGCATTTTTCCCGCTGTGTCCAAATTGCTAGCTAATTAGCGAGGCCCCTTGCGAGCTGAATCGGGCGCCGCTGTCACGCATAAGCAGTCGGACTCGGTAAAGTATCACACCGGGAATGAGCTTTACCTGAATTAGGAGTAAACACAAAGAGAAGCGAAAAATAATGATCAGAAATGGAGAATAAGAGATTAGCTGCTCATTGCTGAAAATGACAATGCAGTAAGTAATGGCACCCCATCCACGTCCATGTTCTGGTTTTATTTAAAAAACTGACGTGCAGAAACGGTCTTAGTTTTGTACGCGCTTCTGCTCCCATCGGACTGCCGGAACTGGGACAACTGGATGTTGACTTGGGAATCGACTCCCGGGTGTTGATGCAGTTTCAGTGCATTAGCTCTACTCGCTTATTCAGCATGGCTGATTTAAATATTTAAATATTCCAGCATGCTCAGCGACTTCTCTATAGTTTAATGAGATATCATTATGTTTACTCAGAGAAGCACAGATAAATTAGCCATGCATCTTCGTTTGACACAGAGCTCTAATCCGCAGGTACTCCATCGACGAAAGCGCAGATGGAGAGACGCTTTTCAGCATCGACGAGAACAGCGGCCTCATTAAAACCACGGCGAGTCTGGATCGAGAGGGCGTGGCCTGGCATAACATCACTGTCAGTGCGGCAGAGGTTGGTAAGTAACTACACCGTCGATCCAGAATCTCCACAAAGCCACTAATTTTACGGATTTTGTATGTAATTAACATCTTTTCTCGTCCCTATATGGGAATGTACTTTATATGGAAGCAAGAAGAAGGAAATCATTAGCATTCATGCAGTGTTTACGCTTATATTTTCACAGTTTATAACCTCACAAGACTTACTGTTAGCATTAACCAGTTAGCCACCTTGAGCAAACTGCTACCATCAGCTGGCAGGATTTTTCCATATATTTTAATAATCTTTTCTGCTAACTTTAGCCAGATAGGTAACACTAGCTAACATTTGCTAGGTATGAGCTAACCTGTCAGGATACCTGAGAGAATTTTTTAAGTCGTAATGTTCATGATCTTTACCCTAGTGCTACTTCTAGAGTTAACTGTCAAGCTAATGTTCGGCAGCTTTCTAAAAACTAGGAATTCCGAGAAGATTTTTTAATAATACTTGTAACGATCGTCAATGCTAGTGTTTTCCAGCTAGCTAAAGTGAGCTAATTACCAACATTAGCCTGCTAGGTAACACTAGCTAAACGTTTACATTGGTCAGCTCGCTAAAATGAGCTAAAATGACAGAATGCGTAATAGAATTTTATTTCTTTTTTTTTCCCAACTAGTTTTAGTGAGCTAAAAGCAGCTAACTGCTGGTGTTATCCAGCTAGCTAACGTGAGATAATTGCCAACATTGGCCAGATAACTAACTAGCTAATTGCTAAAATAAGTATGTGTAAGCTTCAGTGTTAACATGTCTAGATGGTTAAAGTAAACTGATTTGACAAGTTAATTCTAGATGCAATCCTAAAACCTGTGTGTTTCTTTTTTTTTGTATCACCCACATACAAGACGGGCCCAAGGACACGCCCGCAAAGACAGGCACTTGTTACTAGGCACAGCACCTGTAGCAGACTTTCTGTACTTTTTCCCCCTTAATATTAAAAAACTCATCACTCATGTGCTGAACCCGGAAGTCTCCAGAACATGGTATTTTCAAGTGGGCGGGGCTTAGCGAAATATCTAAATTGCGAATCTTATCGGCCAAATATTATCGCCATTTTGTTCGGGCACATTTATCTGACCGTGACAGGAGCCGCAGGGAAGCCGTAACTATTATTGACCGAAGCAAATTACTCACTGGGGGTGTTGCATTATGGGATTGGCACTGTTGCCATAGGTAATGTGATGCCATGATGAAAGTGGATGGGTTGGTTGATTCTTTTCATTCTTTCTATCACCAGCACTTATCCAAACAATCGGCCTTTTCTTTTTCCTTTTTTTTTTCCTGTGGTATATCTGATACCATCACCTGATCTATCACTGTCAGGACTCATAGTGATAGAATAACCAATAATATCGACTTTCTGCACTTTTTTCATTTTTCTTTTTTGCCACTCTTCAGCATTTCAGTGCTTCAGCACCATCACGTATCCCCTGTGCAGATAGATGTGTGACGCAGAGACCATTTACAGCTAAAAATGTGAAAATAATCTCCGCGAGCTTCACCGGCGACGCTGAAATATTCATGAAATTTACATTCACGCAGCCGCCGCGAGTCTCCGCTTCTCCTCGACTCTGTTTGTTTGCACTCGGCTGGTCTTGTAAAGAAAGCTCTGGGGATTTTAAAATAGGCCCTGCAGGAAAAAGACAGACAGACTGCTCACATGAGCTTCAGTGGAACTGATTAATTGTGATCACGCTCTAAAATCCCATCATTTAAACACCGAAATGAGGTGCATCTTTGTCATCATAATCATCATCATCATATGTGAAAAATAAATCCGGAGTGCATTTTCTCTACACAGCGACCTGTCAGGTTTTGACGATAATCATCCTAACAGAGATTTGAGCAATTTTAGGAAGCGATCAGCTTTGGGTGTTGTGCATGGAATGGCATCTGGTTAAATTAAACATTAAAAGCCCTATTCAGATCGGATTAGTTTAAGTGTGGAGGTGCGATAATGTCATTATTACACTGCAAAAAAATGACAGGTAATTTTGTTTCTTTCGAAAAAAATAAAAAAAGATAAAAATGTGTTGAATTTGCATATATTTTAAATATTTGTACTTGCTTAGATATAATTTGTTGCAATGTAGTATATATATATATATATATATATATATATACACCCTGTCTGAGTGGGAACGTCGATACATCTCTATGATTTCTACACATTTATAAGTGTTAGCTACCAAACATGACCTAACTGCTAATGTTAACTAGCTAGCCCACAAGAGCTCATTGCTAGCTTTAGACCACAAGCTAATCTGATAGGACTGTTGAGAGAGTTTTACATTTGTAAAAATGTTCATAACATTTACTGCTAGCTTTAGCCAGCTAATCTGAGGTAACTGCTAGCATTAGTCAGCTTGCTAACTGCCAACATTAGCCACCTAACAAACTTGAGCTAACTGCTAATGTTCACCAGCCAGTATCATGAGATAGCTTGACAGGGCTTTTGACAGAGATTTAAGTCATATTTGTAGATGTTTCTAGTCGTTATGGTTAGTGTTAGCCAGCTAACATGAGCTAACTGCTATTGTTTTATTAGCTACTGGTCTGTAACTGAAATATTGTCAGAGTTGCCGTATAGAAAATTAATCAACACCTTCTGAGCAGTCAGATCTGAGAATTCAACAGTGCAATGGGACAGCAAAAATTTATATTCGTAATATTTCTCAGGAATAAATTATCAGACATGCAGATGTGTGTGTGTGTGTGTGTGTGTGTGTGTGTGTGTGTGTGTGTGTATTTCAGACAATCCCAAGCTGGTGAGCTCCGTCCCCGTCACAGTTCAAGTCCTGGACGTCAACGACAACACGCCGTACATCCAGACCGACAGTGACATCATCGTGTGTGAGAGTACCAAAGCAGGCCAGGTTGGTTTATCACTCTGAAATTTTTCTTTTCTTTCCCTTCACTCTCCAAAACTCTATTTCTCCTTGTCACACTTTCATCTCTCATCTATTCTCTGAACGGCTGGAAACCCTCTCTCGCTCTCTCACTTTTCTCCTCGCTCCCTTTTTCTGCTGCTCACTTCTCTTTGTCTAAGCCTTTTACCAGTCCACATTCTATCCCTCTTCTCTCTTTAATTCTGCTTCTCCTTGCAAATGTATAAACACATACACATTCATATACACACACACTCATGAAAACAAAAACACACACACTGTCCCTTTATATGTCTGACACCATCAGGCTTGGATTTATCTGTGGGTCTGCAGACTTCCGAAGCCTATTGAACCCATAAATAATTCAGTGTATCCGGTGTTCAGGAGCAGATAGCAGCCCACACCGAGGCCCGGGAAATGCTAATCATCACACTTTGCGATTCAAGACTGTGTGCAGCTGAGCAGAACTGCTCAGATCTGCATCGCTGCCGTGTTCCTGACTATCAGACTATCTTTTTCCAACTGAACGATGATCTCTAACAGGGAGGATGAGCGGAACAGATCCTGCATGTAGGACAGTTTATTATTGACCTGCTTTCTGTGCAGAAAAACTCCAACTGATTATACATTTCTGGTGATAATCAGTTACACATTATGGATGGAATAAAACACTCAGCGTCGTGCTGTTATTGGAAAATAATACACAATACGGTGGTTTGGTGAAACCGAGTTGCTGTTACCACAGCAAAGTTGATTCTTTTAACAACATGCCCTTAGTGTCAGTGCATTTAATGTTAAGGAACATCCCTGTAACAAGTTATTGCCTGTTACTGTCATTTACATTACAGCAGCTGTAAACAGAGAAGCCAGATAAAACAAAAATGTTGGAAGGTTACAGCTTAACCTCTGACACTGGAGACTCCTTCCATAAATGTTAAATAAACATCTCCTGTCAGTAAACTTCACCATAACAATGACTGCACCCCCTTTTTATGTGTTATGTGTGTTGTGCACAACCACCGTATACGTCCCTGTGGACGAGCAGTTACTATGGAAACGATAACGTATTAGAACGAGCTCCTTAATATAAACCTGTGATTTGAGTTGCTGTCATAGAAGATTACAGAAATTGATCACCTTCTGACCAATCACAATCCAGAATTCAACAGCACTATAACATGCATTATTGTCATTAGTAACATTAACAAACCATGAACTTGATCAATAATACACAAGGATGGATTATTGTTAACAACATCAATTAATGCAATTATCTTGTTAAGCTTATTTATGGTTTTGGAGTTGAATCCTGATGAAAAGGATTGCAAAATTAACACGACTTAATAATTGGTAAACCTTTTTGAGTCGAGAAATGTATTTCTCTGAGAACTTTAAGCCCAAAAATCAAAAATTGCATCTTTTGAGTAACAGCTAAGCCCTCCCCTTGTTTAATATTCCATCTCCATAGCAGATTGTAATATAAACTAAAACAAAAACAAGTGAGATGGCTAACTTAACTGAAAATGACTGTTCTGTATGGTTGAATGATCATTGATATACTACAAATCAGTGGACATTTTCTCTCTAGCTATAACATCTATAATGCACACCATCACTGAGGTACACCTCCAAATTTAAAACATGACAGAATTTCTTTTTCAATACATTTCTGTCATTTTGGCTCCTCGCCAAGCATGACGTACATGACAAGAGAAACAAAACAAGAGCACCGTTGTCTCTTGAAGTGGTGACAGCAGCGAGTAACGAGCAAGAGGAGACGCCATCACAACCTGGAGCCCTTATTAGAAGCGGGAAGCCAAAATCGGTGCATGATTGAGTCGGTGTGAACATGTCTCATCCTTCCAGCTGGTGGCAGACGAAGCCCTCCCCACGCCTACAGGTGAACTGCAATAATTGGTCCATCTCAGGCATGACCTGCATGAGGAAGCCAATTAGGTTAACAAGCTGACAAAACATCATCACATGCATCTGCTTCCTGCAATCCGGGTGCCACGCTGGGCCAAACTCACTTTAATACAAGCTGAGGGAAGCTGAGGGAGCGTGAAGAGATTGCTGGATTAGACAGAGTAGAAAAATACAGGGCACGGCTTCAGTCAGTGTGTTTGTGGGTTATTTCAACGCTTTGGTGCTGCTCTTTGTCTCTGCAGGTCATCCAGACCATCAGGGCTACGGACAGGGACAACTTTGCCAACGGACGCTTTTCCTTCGCCCTGCCAGCAGACGTTCCGGCCAATCCAAACTTCACCCTCAAGGACAACGAAGGTACGAAAGTCAGAACTCAGAGTTCACTAGGAAGAACTGTGATTAGTCTGCTGAGGCACACATTCTCGTAAACATTGACCAAGTTTTCCCCCATTTTTCTTCCCAATTTGATAACCTATTTATTCCCATCCATCAGCCAGTTCTTCCCGATCATACAACAGTTACCAAAAGGGGAAAATGGAAGCTAACGTGCTATCTCTGAGACAGCTCCGTTTTGTTTTGTCATGCAGTATCACAGGGCAGCTTAATAGAGCTCAGTGGAGAACGCTCTCTACCCTCTTCCGCATACGTGAGCTCACAGACACCTGTGATTGGCCATTGCTGCTTTGATTGACAGGGGAGCAAAAGTATGCCATTCCTCCCATCCAGAAAGCAATAATGCTCCCTTGGCTCTCGCCCATGGATGGCTGTGGAATCATCAGGATTCATACTCGTGATCTCCTAACAATAGGAAGAATGCTTTTTGTTACACCACTTGAGAGTCATCAGGAACTTTGGTAGAAATGCAGCGTTTGGCAACAGACATTACGCTGACTGATAATGCTTGCAGTTTGTTGAACCTACATGGATATACTGCTTAGTGTTTATGGACTAGACTTTTAAGAACAGTTTTGACAAGTTTATGTGCACTTGGCAGCAAACCATCAGTTACCATTGATTTTGAGGGTAGACCCATAAAGACGATTCTAGCAAGTCTGCAAAAACTCGAAAGCACTCTTCAATGTGTATGATGAGGGGGTGGAACCCAAGTGTTTACATCCTAATGATAAAAATGTCCCCTGTATGGGATACCGGTCCATCTAATAGCACCAAGCGGTCACATTCACACTTTGGTCCAATTTAGCTTACCCACACCAGCTACTAGAATGTTACAGAGAAAGACATCAGAGAACCTGGAGGAAACCCACATGGACACAGGGAGAACCCCGGCAGAAACCCGGTTTCCCTCTGGCAAACCTGCTGGCAAACCGAGAACCTAGGAGGGGTTAGGCAGCAACATCACCTACTGCGCTACCATGCCACTCTTCTAGCACATTGTTAATTAATATTTAATAATTAAAACTGAACAATTGAGAGGTTTTTACTTCTACTTTCAGTCAGAGCATGTAGATGTGTATTAGTAAAGAATGAAGAATGTCAGATTCTCTCGCCTCCTCAAATCAGATTCAGAAGAGCCTCTCTGCTCTTATCTCGCTAATGAAATTCACCTCGTGAGTGCCGAATCCCACATGTTTGCTCTGAGTAAAGCATGAGCGCTTCAAGACAAACAAATTTAACATTGTGTGTTGTCACGTAGATGCTCAATCCCTCATCAAACCACGCTCTTCTCGTATCAAGAGGCCAGCGATGTTGTTGCCCTGGAAACCGGCTCTGTGACGATGTTGTCTGATGGCTGTTTTTTGGGGTTTTTTTTTTTTTTGGAGCTGGTCAGACTGAAATGATTCATGTGCAGAAAGCAGACTGCTCCTTTAGAAGGTTGAGAGAAAGAGGGAGCGAGGGAATAGCACTGGAGGAGGCCTGAAGAGGGCTGTGAGGGTTTAACGAAGCAATCGGGGAGATAAGAAACAGACGCTGAGAGACTCGGAGAGCTCAGAGTGCTGCTGTCGGAGATTTTAGAGCTTTACTTCACTTTGTTTCTGCTGGGTTTTTTCCTTTAACTGCAACTAAGTAATGTCTATATGGAAAAAAATATCACAGGTGGTCCTGTATACCTGTCAGTGTCAGTGCAGGAGGTGTGGCCTATGCACCTGTATGTTCTAGTGAAGGAGGTGTGGCCTCTGTCTGTCAGTCCCAGTGAAGGAGGCATGGCCTCTGTTGTTGTCAGTCCTAATGAAAAATCTGTAATTCCTAGTTAAGGAGGTGTGGCATTCTATTTAAGGAGGCGTGGCCTACTCATCTCTAAACACTGAGTCACTGAACCGTATCATATCCAACCACCTAACTGAACTTTTGGCTGTTTTAACGTATTTTTATACATTGGATTGTAGCTTATATATCAAGTTGCTCATCATATCACTTCAAAAAAGAAACACACAGTTAGTACCTGGGCTTGTGATGTTGTAGATGTTGTGCTGCTTATCCAAAAGGCTTCATCAGTTTAACTTGAACAGGGTCATGTGACTACACGCTCGCCAGTGCTTGGCATGAGCAGCAGTGAAACAAATTAGATTGCAGTTCCCTCCGGAAGAATTAATCACTCTTCTGATTCAAAGGAACTGGTGGCTGTTCAAATTGGCTTGAAACTTAATTGAAATGAGAGCGTCTCGTTCACTTATACCAGCCGAAAAAGCACAGAGGCCACGCCCCCTTCACTGTAACCACCTGTCATTCTACAAACCTACCACTGTGTGCCTGTCAGTCTTAGGAGCTGTGGCTTTGTGTCTCTCGGTCGTAGTGAAGGAGGCGTGGCCCTGTGCCTGTCAATCTTAGTGAAGGAGGCGTGGCTTTGTGTCTCTCAATGCTGGTGATGGAGGTGTGGCCTCTGTGTCTCAGTCTAAGTGAAGGAGGCGTGGCTTTGTGTCTCACTGTTGGTGATGGAGGTGCGGCCTCTGTG
>JAQQZR010000018.1:952477-962531 GCA_030068235.1 Notoglanidium macrostoma | reverse complement strand
AAGATGCTGGGATTGGCTCCAGCTTCCCCGCCACCCAGACGGATAAAGCGCTATAGATAATGGATGGATGGATGTTGAACATTAGCATGTTTATCTCCTGCTTTCAGGTCAACATAACTATGAAAATCTCATGAGCGGATGATTCTCTGCCAGATTATGTTCCCATGAGGATATAAATTGCTTTCCATTTCATTAGTAATAACAATAATGCTAAGAAATGTCAAAAACCTAACGGCAGCCTGTTTCTGAGTGAAACCCAGTTTGTTTCATATATTCATGATATAAATAACAAGGTTCTGCGTCGAATGTCGTGACATATCGTGTTAGTGATTATGGCTTCGCGCTCACGGCGGTGTGTCTAAAAAGTTACGCCAGTATTTATGTACTTAAGTTGATTTTCAAGCTGCGATAATCAGGTTATTAAAATCACCCGTGTGTAGGTCACACCCCCGAGGTTGCCAGATTGTTCCTGAGTAAAAGCGTCTGAGACGGGAAGTTCTAGACCATCGCCACTAATCATGGAAAAATTAGAGATCGAAAATATGGACTGAAAAAGGAAATAGTGTGCTTGTTTGTTTGCTATCGCTGTAATATACAATGTAACATAAAAACAAGATAATATTTAAAAACAAAATAAAGACTAAAAAGATGATATATGAATGAGAGCATGACGAGCATTGAACAGGGGTCTGGAATGTTACTAATGATCACATTAACACGGAAAACCAAATGGCTTCCATTCTTATTGTTCAGCATCTTATAGAATAGCACGTGATCCAGCACACAGCTTCGTGAAGGCTTTACATACTAAATTGACATCGTAAATCAGTGTGTGTGTGTGTGTGAATGTGTGTTGCCGATCGTCTCCTCTCAGCCATTAAGTGAGCCGTCATAGCCGCTCTCCTCCCAGCAGAAAACACTCTCACTCAGCGCCGCTAAACAATCCCGGCTAATCCCCCAGGAGTCTTTATCCTGTAAATTAGCTGCTGTTGTGAAGCGCACCGTAATTAAACGTCACGTCCCATTCACTGTTCCTTACTTAATTTGCAGGGGGCGCAATGCAATCAGCAATCGTCAAAAAACCGACACAAATGCCCCACAATCGGTGTAGGATTTCAAACTCGGTCAATAAAGCAGCTCCCAAAAGGCGCTAACAAGACGCAGCTAGTTGATGGATTACAGTAAATTAAGGATCCGGCGGTATTGAGAATCTGCGATGCTTTCAGAGGAGGATGCGAAAGTGACTTCGTTCTCAGTGTTGTGCTGATATTTAACATAATCCTGTTAGGACATGAATGGAAGCGTCTAACTCTTTACAATGCGTCTCAAATCTATTCAAACGCTCTTTTTTCGTTTTAGCTCTTCTGAAACGAGCCCTCTGCGGCATCCACACAGGAGTTATGGCAAATCGTACTGTTTGAGAAATAAAATCTACTGCTGTGTAAATGTACGGATGTTATAAAAGATTTTTTAAATATTATACTCACACTGGAAAGTCAAAATCCTGCACCTGGTTCCAAATCATGTTTTAATAGCATCCGGTGCTGAATTTCTCCCCATTCTGCATAGAAAACATAACAAAGAGCACTTTGTTTGTTTGTTTGTTTGTTTGTTTGTTTGTTTGTTTGTTTGTTTTTGAGTGCCTAACACCTGGAATATGTAACCCTTAAAATGATTTTTTTTTTTTTCTTTTCTTTTTTGGTTTCATCCATCAGGAGGTGAGCGTAGCATTTTATCCAGACCTTGACATGACGTGAATGATGCTCACACGTGCACGGTGATGTTGAAAGGCAGTATAAGTTGATGCACGTGGATGAAAGCAAACAAGAACTTGCGATTGAATTTTCGGTGACTGATGCTGATAAATGATATCCAATATGAGCAGCGAACTAACAGAGTTAAAAGCTTTCCGTGTTTTCAGGTTGTCTTTCATTTTCCTAATGAAGCTTTTCTGACAAGTCCCGGTTCACGATTTTGGAGTTTCATACCGCTTCACACCTTCAGAGGCTTTAGGAAAAAGTGAAAGAAATCTTCTTCGTGACACTACTTCTAACATGTTTTAATGATCTGCAGATTAATTTGCTGTAGTTACTCTGATTATCATCACCTGCACTTCACCGGAACGTCAGCAGAGAGACAGTCTCGATGATGCAGCATGGGTGAGAAATTCACTCGCGAATGAGAGCAAGTCAGAATATAACCTGCGAATTTAACGCCTTGTCAGATCCGCATCAGACTCTGGCGATTTATTGAAGGAGCGGTTTGTAGGAATATCTGTTTCATTTGTTTTATTTATTTTGAGAAACGTAATAAATGTAGGTCATCCATAACATTAAAACAACCTGCATAATATTGTGCAGGTCCTCTTTTTGCAGCTAAAACAGCTCGGACTCGTCGAGGCATGGACTCCACAGGACCTCGGGAGGTGTGCTGAGGTATCTGGCACCATGACGTTAGCAGCAGATCCTTTAAGTCCTGTAAGGTGCGAGCTGGGGCCTCTGTTTTCCAGCAGATTGAGAATTTGGAGGCCAATTCAACACCTTTTGTCGTGTTCCTCAAAACGTTCCAGGACCACATGATCCACTTCCAAGGTTTCCCAGCAGAACAATGTCAAGAGCATCATACTGGCTCCGCCGGCTTGCCTTCTTCCTGTAGTGCATCCTGGCGCCATCTCTTCCCCAGGTACGCCACACACACACACACACACACACACACACACACCTGACTGTCCACATGATGTAAAAGAAAACGTGATTCATCAGACCAGGCCACCTTCTTCCATCGCTCCATGGTCCAGTTCTGATGCTCATGAGCCCACTGTAGGAGCTTTCGGTGGTGTTCAGGGTTCAGAGAATAAAAGCTTCATTTGAGTGAGAGCAAAGCTTGGACATTTAATTCAGCAGTTTGTGGTTTTCCCTGCAGTTTCACCTCCTTTCTTTTTTTACTAACGTCTTTCTAATGAGCAGCAAGCTGCAGTATTTTCCCTAATGATTCGTTTTAGACTGTTGAGGCATTCCGTCTGCAAACGATTGTACATTCACCTCAGTCCCTTCATATCGACCTTCATAAAGGTTATTTGACCAAACCGCCGCATAATATTCGCACTCGTAATGAGCAGGCTTTAGGCGGAGGTGTGTTGTCTGAGCAAAATGAACACATTAAATCAATGGGGAAGAAAAGTACTGCAAAAGTCTTTTAATCATCAGCTAAGACCAAACATGGAGCGAGGCACTGCGAGGGGAAAATCCTGAGCAATTTATCGAGCTTTAAACCCAGTCGTGTCAATGCAAAGGAAATGCATAAGAAAACGATCAACTCAACACACAAAGACTGTAAAAATCCTCAACATGAATCAGTAAACACGTCTCAGTATTTATGATGAAATAAAATAAACTTTGCTAATCCCTGTAGGGAAATTCAATAATATTTATGATACACTAATTCGAAGGAAAAGTCCAATATCATGCACACCGCCCATTTTTATTACATCTCCTTTGGCAATTTCATTTGACAGCTTAATCAAGACCTTGCTCAAATTCAAATGCTGATTTAATCATGTATTTAGCATTGCTGATATGAATGTGGATAGTTTTAGGAATACGAATGTTCTTGTTCACATTTTCGAGAAGAGAAAAGCCGACTTTCGGCAAGTCATTTGTAATGTCTTCAAGGAGCGCAGCATCTCTGTCTGCTGTCTGTAGCTCGCCGTGGACGAGAATGTTGACATGTTTCTCTGCACGGAGAAAATAATCTAAAACCTGTTTTCTCCAAAATCACTGACAATAGAAGGTCAGATGTTGAACTCAATCGATAAACATTTATGCAAAACACCTTTTTTGAAGCACAAAATCTAAATCAAATGCACCTTTTTAGAGACGAGACTTTTCAGAGGGAAGGATCTGTAGCTGGGAGGCCGTAATGGCGTATAGAGACCACAAAATCTTCAGGTAAGGGGAGAGTAACCAGAATTGCTTTGTATAGTATCACAACAGGATTGGAGAATAAAAGGAGGTGTGGCCCATGTGTCTGTCAGTGTCAATGAAGGAGGTGTGGCCTCTGAACCTGTCAGTCTCCGTGAAGGAGGTGTGGCCCATGTGTCTGTCAGTCTCCGTGAAGGAGGTGTGGCCCATGTGTCTGTCATTCTCAGTGAAGGAGGTGTGGCCTCTGAACCCGTCAGTCTCAGTGAAGGAGTCATGGTCTCTATTTTCATGAGTGGCAGTGAAGGAGGCGTGGCCTCTGCACATCAGTCCCACTGGAGGAGGTGTGGCCTTTGTGTCAGTCAGTCTCAGGAGAGGAGGCGTGGCCTCAGTGCATTTAAGTCTCAGTGTAGGAGGTGTGGCCTATAAACCTGTCAGTGTTAATGAAGGAGGCGTGGCCTCTATCCTCAAGTAAAAATATTAGGACATTTTTGGTGATACACGGTTACGTCTGTAAAGCCACAGAGATCGTTTAGTGAGGTGCGCTGGTCACAGTCCATCACTCGTCTAAAGAGTGTTTCACAAAAGATTTAACGTCTGTCCTTAACATACTTTCTAAACAAAAATCACTAATTCATGCACTCGCTTCCTCGTTCACTTGTTAAGAGCAGAATCCAGCCACCATATTTCCCACATTTATAAAATGCATCACTTTAATGAAGGACCTGTGAATGCGTGGGATAAGGCAGAGGCAGGATATTATGCAGCTCAAAGAGCTTCACAGTATGTACCACTTCCTGCTAAGTGTCTTCACAGAAGGCTCCGCTGGGACTTTGTAAATTTGCGGTACAGTTCTGCGCTCTAGCAAGCAGGTCCTCACGATTTACCGTTTGCTCTCTTGATCATCTCATTTTTTTTTTTTTTTTGCAGCAGCAGCAGCAGGGTTTGGAGTGGCACCCTGAGAGCTGACTAGCATGTTTCAGGGATGTTTTAATTGTGAGATGATGAGGTTTTTTTTTTAGTCAGACTCAGAGGATCTAAACAATGGTCCCTCTTCAGCTGGGTGGTCTGAATAGCTTTAAGCGGTGGTCTCCTGGGAAAGCGGCGCAATGACAGACGGGCTGATATTGAAGATGGCAGCCGAGAAACAAACAAACACTGCGTTTAATTATCTGCTGTGCGAAAGAGCATGACTGAGTCAATACGGAGCTTGTCATTTCACATCTGCTGCTCGGCTTCGAGTTAAGCTTGCTGAGAATAACGAGCCCGATCGGGTCATAGTGAGAAAAGTGACCAAAATAAACTTCCGATGGTGTAACATACAGTAATTAAAACGTTGTTGCATAAACACTGTCTGGATACGCAGGTGAAAAGATGGAAATCAAGTGGAGAAATAATCAACAAACTGAGACCCAAATAACACAACAATGGACACAATGGAATTTGTCCACCATGGAACGCTATGGATTTCATGCTAACGCCTTACAGGTAGTTGACATGTGCTATGACGGTTCTCGTTTATTAAAAGTTTTAGGTCTTGCCCCAAAATTCACATCAAATTCTTTATGTTGTCTAACAAAATTCTAAACAGGATACAGAGTAATCCACCTCAGAAACTGTAGCGCCACATTAAAAAGTCCTTGGGCTTAGGTATGACGTCACAGACGCTATAAAAATATCCTTAAGGTGGGCGGAGCCAGAGCTTCAATTAGTCTGTCATTTGTAATAATTAGGTGCTAATTCCACAAATTCTTTCTAGGTCCCTGAATGACTTTTGATGAGCAAAAAATCTTCAGGCCTGGCCTAACAATTACCACCAGAGCCACTGTTAAAGCTGCTTTAGACGGTTAAAACATGGTTGACCTTGATTAAATCTAGTGCACTAAAATTTCACATGATGTATGGGTGCTGTCCTGCGCTGGCCTCATTATCATCATGCCTGCCTAGCCTATATCCCTCCCTGTGGTGAGCTCTTCATTTTACTGTCCACTCTTCCAAAATAAGCCTGCGAGCATTTTATACTACTTCATATCCAGCCCAATTTTTTTCCCTTCCACTGCAGTTTCTGGAACCTTCCTGAAATAATAAAGCCTGAATTTACCTCAGACGTAAAGGCAAGAATGAGAATATTGCGAATGATGAAGGAAAACCGCAGTGGAGAGAGCAATGGGTAAATAAGCATGTAAATTTCTCCACTCAAAATTGCATGTAAAGTAAAGTGACTCGCCCTTGGTGCCATGAACAACATCGGCCAGTAGCAGTGTTTGTTTTCTTTCTAAAATGTCATATCAGCAGTCTAGCTAGCTCGGAAAATAACTAGCTAGATAGATAGATGATGGATGGATGGATGGATGGATGGATAGATAGATGAATGACTGGCTTTATGACCTAGCTATCTGACCACCAAGCTATAGTGCTAGTGAGAGTAAGAAGTAATTACCTGCCACGTATAGACGTATCGTTTCCATAGTAACAACTTACACAGGGACTTGTATGGTAGACCCACCACATATGGCATGAGTCTCCAGTGTCAGAGCTTCGTAACAGTCAGAGTTACGCTGTAACATCTTCAGGACAGAGGAGTTTTTTCCCTGGTGTGGGAATGACTGTTTATAGCTGCTATAACGTAAGTGAGAACAGGAACTATCTTGTTTTGCGGCCCTTCAACGACATTAAACCGATACAAAGGATGACATGCCGCACTTCTATAAATAATAAGTTGTATTCATTAGCAATTTGTTGCTGACACTAACACTATAAAAGACTAACACTATAAACACATTCATTTATAACACAAATATTTGGCAACTCTAAAGTTTCTAATCAAAACTCGCCATCTGAACTGATCACATTGTTCATTCATAGCTAAGCCTCTTAATAAAAAAGCTTTAAACAGCATCCAAACAGCAGGCTTTATATAATCGCTCAAACAATGGCTCTTTCTGCTCATTTTGCCCTTCCTTCTCTTTTTCTGCAGCAATTGGATGGTAGAAAAAGGACCCATTGTTCATTCTGAGTGCAAAGTGGTGGATAAACAAGCTCGGCACTAACGCACGGTCCACATCTTACAAAGGGCACCGAGGTCCCCGAAAGTAATTACCCTCACAGAGAGCACAGAAAGGCCGCGTGTCATTCGTGGGCCAGTAATGAAATGGGCAATTATGTAGTTCATTATTTTTAATGCAGACTGCCGTGTTGAACAGGGGCGTGGAAAATCGCCTGGCGTTTGGCACCGTGCTATAAAAGCAGTCATCAAAGGCGGCGTGGGAAATTAGGGCGTAAACGCTAGGTCTGTGTTGTAACGGTTTGATTTTCCAAGCAATTTATGCGAACGGGATCAAATGTGTTTGACATTGCAGGACTTGTTCAAGGTCTTTTTCTGTGGTAATGAGCATGGCTGAGAGAGAGAGAGAGAGAGAGAGGGAGAGAGGGAGGGAGACACACACACACCAGTATTTGAAAAGCAGGATCAATTTTATTATCAGGTAAATAAAGTAGCACAGAGAGAGTGTGTCTATGAGCTACGTCTCTGTACACAATCTACTGTTTAGATGTTTGTTGTTGTTTTTTTTAACCATGCCACGCCTCCTTCACTCAAAATGACAGGCAGACAGGCCATGTCTCCGTCACAGACTCTGACAGGTACACAGGCCACGCCTCCTTCACTGAGTGACACATACACAGGCCACACACCCTTCACTAGGACTGCTTCTGCTGGCACTTAAAATAAGCATAATTTGTGTGTTTTTGTGGTGCAATGCATTTCCTTTCTGTTATTTACTGTAAAAATAAATGTGTGTGTGTGTGTTTTGTGTGTGTGTGTGTGTGTGTGTGAGTGTGTTTTGTGTGTGTGTGTGTGTGTGTGTGTGGGCTGATGCAAAAGACAAGAAAAAGAAGGTGGTGACAGATGGGAAAGCAAACAAATGAAAACAACCAGTTAGGAGTGCAAAACATGTTGCATTTACGCACACACACGCGCGCGCACACACACACACACACACACACACACCCCTCTCACAAAGCTTTTCATTAAAGCTATTTATGATTCATTTACATTTTTCTAAGTTATCGCAGAAACATGAACAATAAAAAGTGAAAATTTCATATTTTTTAGTAATCTTAGTTAGCTAGTTAGCATGACTTCAGTTAGTAACCTAACTAGCATTAAAAAAAAAACACCATCTTACAGCTACCTTTAGATAACATTAGCTAAGCTGTTTAGCATGCTAATGCAGGTGTTGGTGGCTAACATTAATGTTAGGAGAAATGTTTGTTGTTGTTAAATAGTTATGTGTGAATTAGCTGGCTTAAATTTAGCGTTTATGCGTGTTAGCTAGCTCATTTCAAGCTAGCTTAGGGTAGCTTCAGTTTAGTCAGTCAGATGCTTCAAATGGTCAGTCTGCAGATTGTCCACTGAACCTGAATAACCTCTGTCTCATGTCTGTGGAGTGAATGCCAAATGTGGGAGGTCAAACGGTACACACACACACACACACACACACACGCACACACACACTTCCTCTCAGATTGACAAAGGCTGAATATTTCACACTTCACAAAGCTCTGACCATCATGTTAGCCATGGTTGATGCTAATCCCTCGACCCTGTGCCTGACCCTCGCCTCCACATCCACTGCTATGTATCTGAGACACGACTTTACACAGAAATAAACTGAAATATATGAAAATTAGAAATGTGAAATGCAAAATGTCATGCAAAATCCGGCTTTAGGTTTATTCATAGCGTCCTCAAAAGTTCCCCAAACGGCGCTGTGGAATTCTGGATTTATTAAATGATTATTAAACTTATAACATTTGCAAATTTACATTGTAATTTTAATAATGATGATAAAAAATTTTTATTGCAGTTATTATTAAACGTAGAACAAGGCTCTGCATGACAAATTATTCAAACTTGCTGTTAGTGTTATAATGTGTTTATAAACACGACATAATTCACGGTGCATAAAATACATCGCTATAACGTCTAATACATTTGTAGAAATAAGATAACGTGTTACGAATGCATAAGCAGGTGTTCGGGACATGTTACTAGTTTTCACAGGAGATTTTTCACCATTTCGCTTTTACTTCACTAAATTTACACGCACCTGAGATCTTTACACAAGAATGAGAATAAAATAACATTTGCACATGCAGAACTCGAACCCAACACTCTCGCTCACTAACACACACCTACACTAATTGCCGCTTTAATTCTGCACGCCGCTCGGACTGCCGACGTTCTTAAAGGGAAATTAACATTTTTTATTCTGGCGTGTAAAGACACCAATAAGCTAATGGAGTGCTGTAATTGGTGCACGATTAGTGTTGATGCAGGTGCTTATTAAAGAGGCAGGTCTTCTCATTCCACCACTTATCCTCATATGGTTCTGAGCTGGTCTCAAGCGTGCGTTTTTACCTTGACTGACTGCCAGTTTATGTTCAAATTGGTGCTGCTTGATACCTTCTGCAAGTATGTGATTGTAATTCGCTACGTAATTTGCGTGAGGTGCAGCCGTGTAGAGCTGCTTGTGTGACTCGTGGTGCTTAATTATTCCTTGTTTCCAACGGCGCTTTTACATACGGCGTGTTTAGCATGTTTGAAAGGAACCCTGGTGCGTTCCCTCCATCAGTGTGGTTCTTTTGGCAGCAATCGTTCTCCAGAGCATCTAAGCTGGGCGTTCTCATTACGCTTCCAAGCAAACGCCAGCGAGAACGTGAATCAAGTCTGAATTGGCTCAGCTGCAGGAAGTGAATCAAACAGACCGAGAGAGAGAGAGAAACAGATGGACAGACAGACAGAAAGAGAGACACACATAGGCAGAATGAGACAGACAGAGACAGGAAAAAGAAACAGCAAGAATGATACCTATAGAGACAGAGACAGAGGGACACAGATAGACTGACTGAGAGAGAGGGATTGGGAATGAGAGACAGAGGCAAAGATAGGGAGAGACGGAGAGACATAGTGTGAAACAGGGGAGACAGAGAGAGGAGACAAAGAGAGACAGAGAGATACAGAAAAGGGGACCCAGAGTGAGAGAGAGAGAGAGAGAGAGAGAGAGAGAGAGAGAGAGAGAGAGAGAGAGAGAGACACACACCCACAGCTCTCTTTCCCTCGCGCTGTGGAGAGA
>JAQQZR010000018.1:932417-952377 GCA_030068235.1 Notoglanidium macrostoma | reverse complement strand
TCTCTCTCTCTCTCTCTCTCTCTCTCTCTCTCACACACACACACACACACACACACACACACACACACACACACACTCACTCACTCGGGTGTTCTCCAGTGACCGTCTGTCAGTGTGGACAATGCCAAATTTTATGTGGCACATTCAGGTCAACACACACACACACACACACACACACACACATACACACACACACAGTCCATTTCCTGTCTCTAAAGGAAACATCCTTCTGTCCAGCACAGCTTTGGTGCTTTTATCAAAGAAAGTAGCCATGAATAACATGAAACTGTGATTCGATTTTAATTATAAAAGCCGAGAACATCTGGAAAACCCATTTAGCAGCAAACAACCTGCACTGAGCTGTACAGATGTGTCTGCTGATAACAGGCTACAATAATTGGTTTTTTGTTGTTGTTGTTGTTGTTTTTGGTAATGTTTATGCAAATTAGCATGCCTCTAAAAAAAAATGTAAATGCACGAGAATAAGATTGAGTTTTTTATGCGTTTGTTATCTTCAATGATTTGCCAAGAAGTTACACAACTCGGTGTCTTAGCCTGAGAGGCTCCGCCCACCGACCATCCGACATCTTTTGAACATCTCTGGAGAACGACAGAAGTCCAGCTCGCCAGTCTACACAACGTGTGTTCTGGGCTCCAGCTAGCTAGGCTAAGCATTTGACCTGTTAGCTGCTTGCATGCTGACACAAAACAAGTTGCTCATTAGCTGCTTTTCTGTATCTTAAGTAAAAAATAACTTGAATATAGACACATTTTCTTTCCGAAGTAAAGTTCTTGCGTCTGTCCATCATTCTCGGAGCTCAGACAGCGCGTGTGGGCGTCCGTCTCAAATTAAAGCCCGTGTGTCTGTGTTTAAGACATTGATTTCCGACACTGTGGACAAACACAGATTTAATCCTCGGCTATATGGAAGCGCCGCTGCTCCTCGGCTCTCTCTGACGTTCCCCGTGTTCTCTCTGGAACACTGATTTTAACTATCTTTTAAAATAAACTCTGACTGATGTGCATATAAATATGTGCTGCGTTGTAACAGAACAATAAACCGGCACCTGTTACTGAAATCCGGGCTCAGAGCACATTGACTTTATTCTTTATAAAACCAAAGATATTTATAATTAAAACAGAGCTGAGGTACTGAAGTTTTTTGAACCCACAACCCATTTAACTCCCAAATAAGACGCTGAGCTGATGTCACAGCTACTTTTAATTTATTCCTTTTTTTTCACCGCAGTCAAACAGCATCGAGGTTAAACACATTAAAAAGCACCTCGATGTTACTTCCGAACACTACAAGCCTAAAGTTTGTACACTCCGCTACATATTTCAGTCAAATGGAAAGTTTTTTTATTTTGCACGTGTACATTTTTGCACACCAACCACGTACATCGCTGCTCCTCTGTGTTTTTTTTCTAGCGTGTCACGCTGTGTCAGCGTTAACGACGTATTTTTCTTTTACGTCCGTGTTGCGGACGCATCGGGACGCGTCAGCGTTTACACTACGGAAGGTATGTGGTTAAATGCGTCCCAGACCACCTCGGCAAGCGGTTTGAGCGAATGCGTCTCGGAGGCCGTTTACACTTGTATTTAGCGCCGTCCAGTCGTGATCGGATCGCCCATTTTAATACCAAGTGTAAACGGGGTCTCGGCTTGTAGAGAAGAACTCAAAATTTGTTGCATTCTAGCACTTCTAGCTTTAAAATGGCTGTTATTTTTTTTTATTAAGTACACTATTAAGTGCACTTGATGTGAATTTGGGAGGCGTTTTTCCTCCTCACACCAGTTTGTTGTATGAAGGAGAGCAGAAAAATGTGAGCGATTAGATTGAACATCACAGCAGGACTGAATGAAGCTTTATGGCAGAATGTGAAGTGAATGAGTCGTGTGTGTGTGTGTGTGTGTGTGTTTTGCATCTCATATCATTCCCATAATCAGCTTTACTCCTATACAGCTGTAATGTTATAAATCTTTACCCGTTCTAAACGCGAGTGTTTATTCACACACCCCGGGCTCTTCGTTTTCAGAAATTCGCCGCTCATCAGCATTCACCTCTCTGAGTGTGGAGCAGTCACTTCTGCTGTTCTTTCAGCTCTCCTGGTCATGAGAGCCAACCTCCTCTGCATACTGATTCCCAGAATGCTAATGAGCATCCAATAAGCGGGCCTTTGTCCTGTCAGGAAGATGGTGTGCGGCGACAAAGCGCTGCTCTGTGCCTTTATTTTTTATGTATTTATTTTTTTATGAATCCACCGTTCCCCGCGGAGCCTCTACAGGGTGGGGGCCGTTATTGTGTTTTGACCACCAAGCTGATAAAACTCGATGGTTGGGAATCATGAATATAAACAACTTTATGAAAGTCTGGGGCCATTTTTCACAGAAACATTTCATTAAAGCGGAGGAGAGACGAGACGGAGCGTTGGGTGAAGGTTAATTTAATGGAATAAGATTACATACAGACAGTGTGGGCCGTAATGCTGTCATTTTGTCTCCGAGAGCGTCCTGCTTACTTCCTGTTTATCTCCTGCTCGGCCCCGGACACACCCGCTGAACGTGTACGTTATAATTAGTCTTGCTTTGTTTTGATCGAATTCAGGAACCACAGACAAAGATGTTCCAGGGTTTGTTTGTTTTTTTATTATGTATTTTCCTTTAAAACGTTTACGGTTTCACCATATATAAATAATAATAGATAAATTATCAAGAAAATATATAAATGAATTTTCTACAACAGCAGCGCAGACAGCGGTACAGCCGCGAATCCCAGCTTTATTTTAATGCGCTCGTTCAGGTTTCTACAGTAACGGCTCGCTCGTTTAAAAAAAACTCGTTTTCTGTAATCGTTTATTTATTTATTAACATTCATGGAAGGAGTCTCCAGTGTCAGCGCTTTGTAAGAGAGGTGAAGATGTAACGTTCTTACTGCTTTTCTTATTTTTCGTACTTTTTTAAGTCTCTGTGAATGAAGGTTTCAGCGATTTTATTGCGATTGTAATTTGCATAACATCCAGCAGGGGGCTTGTAACATTACACATCGCTCCTTTTAGAAGTGTACACTTTTTTACACGTGCCAATAAACACATAGCGTAGATTGCTTGCGTGTAATGTCTAAAATATTAATGCATGTACAATGAACGTATGAAGCCATAACAGAAACTGTTAAATCGGTGATCGTAGCGCTCCTAGTGAGTCATGGATAAGCCATTCCGAACACTTTCTCCTTCCACCTAGATGACTTGAATCCTCCATAGATCTCGATGGTATGTTAATTTTATCAGCTCCAGCTCGCTTGTTGTTACGTAACCAAGCTACGTGTCTGCGTTTCTGTTTCTCACTCCCGCTCTCACTGACAGAGTAGAAGAGAGAATTCCCGTTTCATTAGCACTTCATTAGATTGCGGTTCCTTGGAGGGGGAACACAGAGATCAGAGAGCTGGGACGTACGTGCGAATCCAAAGCCGAGGCAGATGACGTCTTTCTCCTGAGGGTGAAACTGGAATTATTGATCAGGCAATATTGAAAGAAAGATTACACTTTTCATCCAGTTGTACTGGATCTGTCATCTCACGCAGATGTTCGTTCAGGGGTGTATTGCTATGTCTTGAAATAAGGGAGCAGAGAGAGAGAGAGAGAGAGAGAGAGAGTAACCTGAGGCTTTGTTTGTTCAATTTTGAATGCAAAATCTGCTTTCTGGACAAACGAGCCATCACAACTTTCAGCTCTGATTAATGCGTTTGCGTCACACTGAGCAGTCTGAAGTGTCGAGGGAAAAGATTTAGGGAAAAAGGTTATAGGGTTGGATAATTAAAGGTCCTTCAAAACCACAGGTTTATATGAATGAGCTTGTTCTAATACATTATCGTTTCCATAGTAACAGCTCATTCACTGGGACTTGTACAGCAGACGCTCCACATAAACTGATTAAATTGATTGAGAATGAGATGACAAGCTATAACTTTGTAACCTTCTGTGTGTTTATATGAAAGACGTGCTTCTTTCTAAATAAAGAGCGCTAGATCATAGAAGGACTTAGAAAAGAGAAAGAAAAAAAAAAGAACACAGCTTCACATCAACTCATCGGTCCAAGCAATCTTTAAAAAAATCACAAACCTGAGTAACAGAAAAGGCAAAAAAGAGTCCATAAGTGTCTTTTAATTACAGGAAGGATAATGGAGAGGGTGGCACTGACATTTCCCGAGAACGGACCACTTTTGCACATGATTAACATTTCCACTGGATCAGAACGTTATGATTAACAGGGAACGATTTCTTTTTTGACTGCATCAAATGCACATCAGGTGGGCTTTCAAGTGTCAGGCTTTCCATCCAGACCCGAGGAAACCTCTCAGACTCGCGCTGCAGGAGCTTCAACTCTTTAAAAGTACATTTCATACCACCATCTTGTCTCATTTTCGGTATATTACATTTAAATCCAGATTAAGTGATTGAGCCAACTCGCATTTAACTTAATTATTGTAGTGTTGTCAAGGTTCCCATTTTTCAGTAGTTTTATTTGGAGGTTTTGCATCAATTTATAAAAGCGGGTTTGATAAACACCTGGAAAAAACCTCTATATCTCTACAACGGATTGTGTCTGAACATAAATTGCAGGTCTTATCCTTAAATATGCAATAATTAGATGCAAAAGAGTGGATGGTTATAATATTATAACATATTAACAGGCTAGTTTACAGAGAGTCTAAATTCATACAGCTGAATCGCAGGTAATAAATCCACTACAAAGCGTATGAAAAAATGTCTTTTTTATTTTATTTTTAATAAGGGTTTGATTTAGAAATGTCCGACCACAAATATTACAGATGTTTTTTAAGACATTTCATTCTACATATTGCACGTACATTCTTTTGTTTGCATGCACAAATTAGCCGCTTTTTTTTGGAATCCTGGTAAATCAGGGTCTTAGTGTTTTTATTACAGCTTTTCTCAGAGTCGTTGGGAGAGGCAGGGGTCATAAAGCAGGCAGACGGTTTTAATGCTGGCAAATCCATTACCACATCCGAGACGAGGCTAGCCGAGGTCACACCCAGAGAAACACGAGGCTAGAGAACTAGAGGCAGGAAAAAATCGAGAAACAAAAAAAACAAGAAAAAACTGCAAAGAACAAGGTCACGAGGCTGAGAAATCCAGCACTGACTGTGTTACACACCCATCTTAGTCGGGCAGCAACATGAAAATATGCGAGTTGTCAAGACTAGATCGTGTTCGCTTTGTTTGATGTGAGCTTCGGGAGTCAACCGAGGCAAAATAATATCTAAAACCCAAGTTAACCAGGGACAAGCACAATACCCAACCTCTAAATAGTGAAGAGAAATAAAAAAATAGTTCATGTCTAACTATAAACAGGAACGACTCGGTGCTTTCCCACTACTTAACTTCCTTATGTTCTCAGAGTTTTAATTCCAAAGACTTAGGTACCCTATATTCCCATTTCCTCAATGTACCCTATATTCCCAGTCTCCGATATTCCCAGTGCCTGATATTTCCAGTGTCCTCTATTTCCAAGTTCCTATTTTCCCAGTGTTCTATATTTCCCAATATTCCCAGGGTCTGATATTCTCAGTGTCCTATATTACCAATTCACAATATTTCCAGTGCCCCATATTCCCAGTGTCCTATAGTCCCAGGGACTGAGATCCCAGAGCCCTGTATTTCTAATGCCTGATATTTCAAGGCTCCTATATTCCCAATGCCCTATATTCACAGTGCCTGGTATTCCCATAGACTGAGATTTCCATTGTACTACTGTATATTCACAGTGCCTGATATACCCAGGATACTTTATTCCCAGGGTCCAGCCTTCCCAGTCCCTGAAATTCCCAGTATACTATATTCCCAGGTTCCTATATTTCCAATATCCAATATTGCCATGGTAGTGAGAGAGTCAGCGAGTCAGATCATCTGGCATACCCATCCCACCAATAAGAGTCGACTCTTTCCGCTCCCATTTAGTCCAAACCGGGACAAAGTGTGCTGTATGTTGACCAGTGAAATTTTGAGCATTGTTTTTCCAAAAAAATGAAGGTGAAGGGAACGCACATCACATGTTTCAAGATTATATATCTAATCATGAGCACAGCCGAATAAGACACTCATGCACTGAGTGACGATAAATATAATAAATACAGTATACAATGTAATACACTAATATTAGTATGTAAGGATGATAGCTAGGGTTTGTCCTTTACTCGTTGCATGCTTCCGCAACATCAGTACAGTATATATATATATATATATATAAAAGAAAGAAAGTCAAAAAACGATATCCTTTGACTTGAATCTGTAACAAAGGTATAACAGTAATTAAACTTTTACTATTGTGCATGAAAGCGAAAGCAGAGACAGGAAGTATGTGACAGACAGAAAGGTGTGCTATCAGCCTTTCACTTGAACCCAATACTGCCACATCATATTAGATGCACTGAATAACACAGAGGGCGGTACAGCGGTGTAGTGGTTAGCACTGTCGTATCACAGCAAGAGGGTCCCTGGTTTGATCCCTGAGTTGACCAAGGGTGCCTTACCCACAGTCCTAAAACTGTGCAATGGATTAACAACCAGCCCCGGGTGTACCCCGCCTTGTGCCTGAAGTCAGCTGGGATGGGCTCCAGCTACCCCACACCCTGCAGTGGATAAGCGTTATAGAAAATGAGTGATTAATACAGATCGCTGTGACTCTCACCTTGATCTCAGTGTTTTCATCCCACCTGCGGAAGAGCACGCTAATAAAATGGAAATTCTTCCAAAAAAAAAAACAAACAACAACGCTCTCTATGCTATAATTGCCAATAATGGTGCCAATAATTTTGCAATGTGCTCCACGATTATTGGCACTGCTCTTAAAACTGAATGAAACTGAAAATGAATAAGTACAATGCAGAACTCATACAGTGAGTTTAATTTTATGCTAATTTTCTTACAGAAACATCTAAAGGATGCTGAGCTAGAACCCAGCATCAGTGTTACCTGATTTCAGGTGTTTAAGGTCTTTATAGCATCATACACACCTGCCTGCCTGGTGCTGATCAGACCCTGGCCTGTGCACTAGCAGCAACCCACAGGTCTGCTCACTTTAGGCGGATCCGTCTTGATGCTTTCTCAGCTGCGTCTGTGGTGGTAAAAATGGCTCTCCTGTTTCTCTCTCCGATGATTCCGAGTGCAGTGTACGGTTTACAATAATATTAATAATAATAAGAAGAAGAATCATCATCATTATTATCATTGTCATCATAATAATAATAAAAATAAAGAAGAGTTAATATTTTGCTCCATATATTTTTAAGGCCTAAATATCGTAATTTTTCAAAATTAAATTCCTATGAGAAGAACTTTTGTTGTTATTTACTCCTATTCGTAGAGTAAATCTAAATATTTGATTTGAATATTCTTCTTGATATTCTTGCCTGTTCTTTCAAAAGGTACCAATAATTTTGCACCTTATATTTTTAACTACAGAAATACTATTCTTTTTTTTTTTAATGAAGTTCCTGTTAGAATGATTTTTGCTAGAGTGAATATATTTTATCCAAGGAGAAATATTTTAATCATTTTTCCCTATTCTCACGAAGAGCGCCAATAATAATTCTGGCGCTCCATAAATGTCACTTTGATCTCTGCATTATCCCCAAGAAAGAGCAATATACTGAAGAGCAATTTAATGAAATAGAAGCTCTGCCCTCCACACAATGAGCTTCACTGACATTCAGAAGCGGACGTGAGAGGAGACAGATGAAGACATGCAGCCAGGTGAACAGTGTATATGTGTATTAATCTGGCTGGCTCTCTGCACTCAGTCTCAGCGCCGCAGAACCGCACCATTTCCCTCTGCTTTATAAAGGCCGGCTCGTAGACAGCAGGGCCGCACTCCTGAATTATTTACACGAGTCAACCAGTCATGAAACAGAGGAAACGCACGCTGTTCTGTCGGCCTCGCATGTACGCTGTTTGTTGCCCTTTGATCGAGATCTCTGCAGGGTGTGTTAGGAGGCGTCTGAGTGAAACAGCCGGCTCGCTGTGCCGCAATAACAGCTCACTAATGTTCACTGGTTCTGCTGATATTCAAAGGTAAACCTCAGTGCTGTGTGTAATAGGAAACCATTAAAGATGCAGTTTGAGTCGCATCTCAGAGCTACAGTCGGTGTATCTATATTTCCAGAACCTTCTATTTATAGGGTTCCCTATTTCCAGAACCTTATATTTACAGGGTTCTCTATTTCCAGAACCTTATATTTACAGGGTTCCCTATTTCCAGAACTTCATATTTACAGGGTTCTCTATTTACAGGACCTTATGGGTTCTCTACTTCTAGAACCTTATATTTTGAGTGCTCTCTTTTCTAGAACCTTATATTTGCAGAACCTTATATTTCCAGGGTTCTCTAGTTCTAGAACCTCGTATTTCCAGCACTTTATATTTCCAGGGTTCTCTATTTCCAAAACCTTGTGTTTCCCAAGTCTTATATTTCCAGCACTTTATATTTCCAGGGTCCAATATTTCCAAACTTTTTTATTTATAGAACTTCATAATTCCAGAACTTTCCCGTACTTTCCTCTAGTGAAAGGTCTAAAACCCCGGCGGAACCAGCTGATTTTGTGCTATCTGATGGAACCTGACAGGAAGTGTCTGTAATGGTGGCAGAGATGTTTTTTGCCCCGGAGCACAGGGTTTACAGTAGAACAGTGTTCTCACTTGTTAACATAAACAGGCTCTTGTTATTGTGCATATTATACGGTACTGCAGTTCTGAGCTTAAATCTGTGTTTGCTTCCTGAGAAATAATGAGCAGAGACTGCGGATCAGGCGGAACAGAATTACAGCAGATATCGTTTAACGCCCCGGCCGTCAGTCAGACCTGCTCAATCTGTCGAGCTCTTATTTGGAGCACCAGGGCAGCGATTAGAGTACTCAGTGGTTCTGTCCGCTATAACAAAGAGGAACCAGGGATAAAATCATCATGTGATATAATGGAGGTTCAGAGAAAACAGACAGAAAAATGATCATGTGAATGAGAATATGATCACATATGAAATACACATGAAGATGCGTTTCACCACGTTATGCCCTGAAACTGGACGTGCGAACACGTGACATCATGTGAACAATATATGAGATGCAACAACTGTAAAAGAAAACATGTGAAGTGTCTAAAGACCACATGTAATGATTTCTTATAGTTTTATTTTGAGGGTATTTGAGGCTAAACACTATACAAACTATCTTCAGCTGCTACCTGCTTTTGTGTTTGCTTGATTTTCTTTTTGTTTTGTTTTGGGATATTTCCAGAGATACGCCGCATCATGCGAATAAAATCATTAAATGCAATTCACCACAAGAGCGAGACGTTGGAACTCCCGAATCGGAAAAGCGGAGGTTTGAATGTCAGTGTTAAATCATGGGTCACGTCCTGGAGGATAAAAAGCTCCGGTATCTTTTCCGTCTTGTCGATAAGAGTCAACAAAACGTGACTGCTTTGTATCTGCAGATGTTTTTCTTCAGCTCCTTTAAATCCACTCGTGACCCCAGCGGCCTGTGATTACTGATGTGTGTTGAACGTGGTGTGTGGGAATAAGACATGCACATAAAAGTTCCTATCCTAAAATTCCTAAAATTTCTAATTCAGACAAGTTAGTTCCTGTTCTCACTTATGTTAACAGCTATAAACATATCATGTCCCTCACCAGCCCCGTCTCTCTTCTTGAAATCAATAAGATGTACAAATCCTTGCATGTAAATTTCTTTACGATTTACTGTCTTAGAGCTTCGGGGGTTTTAGTTTACGCCACTGATTCTCATTCCTGCCCAATCCTGCATGTGCTCTCTCTCTGCTTCCTGGTTGATAGCTGTCGTGTGTTAGAGGAGAACCGGATGCAGAATGGCCGAGGATTACAATGGAGTAATCTTTTGTGTGCATTTGATTAGCGCTAATTAGCATTAGCACAATTCTTATCTGTTTCAAATGCATATGGATCAAATCTGGTTTATTGAACGTGGCTAAACACAGAAATGATCCACAGTAAAGGACATTGCATGTGTAAACACGGCTGTCGGTGCTACCATGCCAATATAACCACGCCTAGTATCAATGTAGCCACACCCACTAGTGACCATGAATCCACAATCCAGTCCAGTCGGGATATTATTTTATTTATTCTTCTTACTGTTTACACGTACATCCATCTGCTTCTGATTGTATCCCTGGCTTTCTGAACTAACAGATGCATGATATTTATAGCATTACAAGCATCTGTTTTTAAAATGAAGGTTAAAAGCATGCTTACTGACCTATTTTTCCCTCATGATGATTAAGCACATCAAAGAACATGAAAATCTAAAGAGTGTTAAAGAGATTGAACTCCAAAGTCCAGATACTGTGTATATATATACAGTATATGTGTATATATATAATGATATGATTTTGAGTCTGGTTCCTCTGAAGGTTTCTCCGCAGAGAGGTTTCTCACCACTGTCACATCCGGATTTCTGTAAAGCTGCTTTGTGACGTTGTCCCGTGTTAAAAGTGCCACACAACTAAATTCTTATTAGATCAGGGTCTATTTCTGTGAATAGGGTTAATTTCTGCACTGCGAAATAAAATCTAATGTCACCATCAGTCAATTAAAATGATATCACAAAGGCGGTAGACATAAATCTGAACACTGCTGTGCTCGCTTTCTAAATTTATCATAAAGCCAATTACAGCTGCTGGTGGTGAGAGGTCTCGGGTTAAATCTGCGACTCTTTTTATATCTAATCTGTCAGCACAACCTCTGCGATTGGTGTTCACACCTCCATCGACCTCCACCGTCCCTCCCACCAAACACTCGCCTCCACCACCTGTCTGAATGAGACGTGTCCGCCCGGGCTTTGATCAGACCGGCGGCTTGCTCGTCCTCCGTCTGCGTCTGACCGAATTAAAGGTTACGGCTCCGCAGGAGCACTGACCCATGCTGATCCGACGTTCATTCGGAGAATTTCAACAACTGAAAACTGTTTGTTCTTCTTGTTTTTTCATATATTTCCCAGGCAGAGTTCTGTTCAGAGCAAATCAAAGGTGACCTTTCGGCCTGTCTGATGGGAGGAGCCCTTTATTCCTGCGCATCCGGGAGCCAGGTGCTGGATGTGGCATGCGGCTCTGTGGCGTCTGAGTGCCGAGCTGAAGGAAGACAATTACGCTGAAAAGCCTTCAGCAGAGAGAGAGAGAGAGCGAGAGAGAGAGAGAGAGAGAGAGAGAGAGCAGAAGATCACGTCACTCCTGTAATCTGCTCAACACTGAATCCTGATTTGCTCCACTGATCGATATAAACACTCTCAGATTCACAGAACCGCGCCCGGCGCATGAGGCGCTCTGAGGAACTCGGCGCTTTGCAAGGCAGTCCAGTTAAATACATGATGTTAAATATGAAGAGATGTTTATAATGTATTTATGTGCTTAGGTTCTGTAGCTGCAACTCTGCATTGTCTAATAGGGACATTACCAAACTGGAAACCTAGCCCAAAATGAGTGTTTGTTTGTTTGTTTGTTTGTTTGTTTGTTTGTTTACTGCATTTTTTGTATTTACATGTTACTTTTGGTTCTTTGTTTGAGTTTGTTTATTACTTAGATTACTTGTTACTTAGCATTTTTAAGTTTTTGTTTGTTTGTGATTGTTTATTACTTTAGATTGTTTACTGCGTTCTTTGTATTTATTTCACTTTTGTTTGTTTGTTTGATTGTGTATGTTTATTACTTGGCATGTTTATTGCATTTTTTTTAGAATTTGACACGTTTGTTTGTAGTAGTTGTTCTATTTTCTGTATACATTTTTCTTTGTTTACTCTTTTTCATTTGTTATTTACTATTTATTTGCTCTTACAGTTGCGTTTAAAATAAAATTTTAAAATGCAATATTTTTTCATTATAATGCGTTATTTTCACAATTATAGTGCGTGTTACAATTCTAACCGGTCTTTAAAAATACAAGTCAAATTTACAAATTATACCAAAATGTAAACATTTACTTGTTTGTTCGTGCGTTCGTTTATTTTTGCACTGCTTTTCATCTTCAAGCCTAGATGAAACTTAACTGTCTATAAAAATCTTGTGCTTTATTAAATTCAGTTACAGTGTGTTTACCATTACACATCGCCTCAAGCCAGTTTTACAGATAATCTTCTTTGCGTCCTTAAAGCCGCTCTGTAATACATTACCATTTGTGGATAATAAAAGTTTCATTGGATTGAGTTAAACAATGATTGTGATCAACATTTCAGATCAGGGCATAATTATCTGACATAATAAAGCTTGGAGTGAATCATAAAGGCTTTACTGCATTAATATATTATCAATATCAGTAAGTGTTTAAGCTGTAATTATTATGAGCTCGTTATATCAGAGTGTGGTATTGCCTGTTATTATAGTTTAATGAAAATTGATAAACGTTTAAAATGTGAAAGAGGTTTGGGTTTTATTGCTGTAGCCACTTTAAGCTTTCTTTAAGGCGTGAGGTTAGAGTCGGGACGGAGTACACAGATTCAGGAATAAATTTGAAATTTCTCTGCTATATGAGCAACTGCAGACTTTAGAGTGTGCTGATAACGGAAAACGATCGATGGCATCACGCCACCATGTGATGTTTTATTTCTTACTTGGTTAACGTGTGTCCACGTTCCTTAGGTCCTTTAGATGGGAAAACATTCGGAAACCAATTTCAGGAAATTGGGCTGATTTGAAGCACACATTTCCTTTTCATTTCATTACTTTTACATTTTACCAGTTTGTATTTTTTCATATTTTAACATGAGTACGGAACGCAAAGCTGTACTTTCCCCCCACAATTTGGACTTCCAACCCACCGCTGGGCACTAAGCCTAACACGTGCATCCTCAGAGACACGTGAACCTAACGTCAGCATCGGTTCGAGCTGCTGCTCATGCTCCATCACAGACACTCGGAGGAAAGCGCTATCCGCCCTCTTCCACATACGCGACCTCGCAGGCTTGGTTAGTGTCACCACGTTACCCCTCGCACCTAGAACACAGCCTGTTCTATTCAAGCAGTACAGTGAGCAGTAAAGTCCGAATAACAAATCATATGACAGGTTTAAAGGTTGTGTGTGAAAGCGGTGGGCCTGCTGTTTACAGCACAGCTATCTTCCACATTAATGATCCACCAGTGAATAAATAAATTGCTATTTTCTTTAGCTTATAATTCAAATAGCTGTGTTTTTACTGCTAAACTGTGAGTGGATTTTGCAACAACATAGCTTGAAATAAGCTTCTAGAACAAATAATTGCTGAAATATTATTCAATATGTGTGTGTGTGTGTGTTACCTTTAAAAGCACAGATACATAAAGTATTTTTATAGCCAAACATTTGCACTCATACTTACTTAATTAAGGGATTTTTGCATTTTATTCCACCAATTTCACCTTTAACGTCTCCTGTTCGCCGTTTTCGACGAGTTCACAGGTAATTTGTTTTTCACTCCAACCCACAAACACACTCTGCTCATCCCATATTTCCGTTCTGTGCCAGTTTGTATCCAGCTCCAGGTGATGATGAGCAGCGTTTTGGGAGCTGCAGCAGTTCAAAAAACACACTTTCTGGAGACTCTGAGGGATTTGGACTGAAGACCTCTGATATATTGTTTAATAAAATTCATTTTTAATCATCCACTAAACGGGCTCGCAGCACCACAGGAGATAAAATGTTTGCCTGGGGGATGTGATAGATGGCGTTAACACTGAGATTGGATACCCAGGGCCTCTCTGATGACTGCGGCGCTCCTTCCTCAAAATCTAATCCCTCCCGTCTCCATCTTCGCTTTTTCATAGTGGGGCGCAGATTCTCTGATTAACTTTTAAAGCGTATCTCAGTCACATTTTAATTACTCCGGGCATGCACTCAGACAGAAGTTCAATTAAAGCTCATGTATTAGTAATTAAATTCCAGAGGTCGGCTTTTTCAGTCGGAGAAATGAGACCGTCATCGCGCTCGCTTATCTGTCTCATTCCGAATTGTTAATTACGTGCCCCACTAGCCTTAATGACGATGGAGGATGCTATAAAACACGGCTGATTTTCTGGGAGAACGTTTTACTGGGTAACGCGCTCAGAGAGCGTCAGCAAATCTGGAGCAGGCAACGACTAACCGGGGGTAGATTTGCTGATCCTGGAGAAGTGGAATGAGAGGAATCTCTATGCGGTACATTTTGGACAGAGCATATATCCAAATTAGCATTCTGGGAAATGTGACCAGGACTGGTCCTTTTTTAAATGCAATCTACACACCATGCTGAAAATTTGCTCGTAAATTATAAAAGTTATTAACTATTTAGCTAACTCTGTTGCAGCCATAATATATTTCTGAAGAACCACACAAACCAGGACATGTTATATACACTTTATACCGCAGTGCTGCTGATTCCTGGATGCTGATTGGATCATTTGCGCAGGTTTAAATTAATGCACTCGTTCTGATATGTTATAGTTTCTATAGTAACAGCTCGTTCACAGGGTTGTGTACGGCACATGCTCCACATAAACGGCTTAAAAGGTTTCATACGGTGATGGTTTCATTTTTTGTTATTTATGGAAGGAGTCTCTAACGTCACTAACGAAGTTTCACGAACAAGGAATTTTACACTTTTTTCTGGTTCCTAGCTAACGTGACAAACTGTGGTTTTTTTTTTTTTTTTTTTTTTCAAAATTTTGTCCTCCATGTTTGTTTTTCTTGTTTGGCTCCTATTAACATCACTTTGCTCTTTTCTACAAAGTATGTAAAAATGTAAAAATGCACCCTGGTACTTGAAAAAAAGCAACTGTAAAAAACGTTTCAGACGTGAAACATTAATTCTGTGAGAATGACAGCATCAGCTACTTTTGCTACATCGCTAACACTAAAACTAGCTCGGATCATGTTTAGTTTGGCATCCAGTTTGTATTTAATTTGCACTTATAGAAGTCTACGATATTTGTTTTCTCTAAACGATTAATTGTTGTATTCAGCTTGTAGCTGCTGAAGCTGCACCACGCATGCTAATGAGCTAACATGTAGCCTGAGAGATGACAGATGCTAGCCTCTAAGCACTGAAACCCATCAGCGGTCAGTGCCACGTTTATTAGCCGAACTGCAGTGTTGGAACATTTTGAAGACCTGAAGCTGCTTAAATCAGACAGAACTAAACCTTTACGCTGGATTCTTCCACCTAGAAAAAAGTTTTCAATAATTCAGATGAAATCTACTTTAATAATTCAGTGATGAAATGCTTTAATTTTACCGCAGAGTTATTTGCTCATTATCCGTCAGCATGTGGCTGGTGCTGTATTAGACACCACCAAGAACCGGTTTATTAAAGATGAACTTCAAGGTCAGAACTGAATCACATTTTATGTGCTCATGCAGCGTAGCTTTAGAACACACACACAGACTGAGCTTGTAAATACAGAACAAATAGCACACAGCTCGGGTTTATTCCTGCTCAAAAGCTCCGCCGGTCCTCTAATTCACTGTCTGAACATGAAATATGGCAAAAACAATAAGGAATAATATTCTTCAGTTATGACTGACTTGAATTTTAGTGGCTGTCAGGAAAAAGGGGCGGGGCTTGAATGAATGAGGTGGGGTTTGGTGATTATACTGTACATAATTAGATTTTGGTTAAAGATTTCACACTAATACTTTAAAGGAAATAACCGACTGCCTGATAGAAATGACAAGAAGTGTAATTGCATTGCATTTTATTCTGTTTTCATGCACTTCTGTGAGGAACGATCATGGGTCTAATTCCGTTTTAGCAGCTCAGGCCTTGATTTATTAAATGTTCATGTGAAGAAAAAAGAAAAAAACATTGAACAAAGTACTTAACCACCTAAAATATGGCAGGATGTGTGGGCGGAGTTAGAAATAGTGCAGACCATCGATTGGTCAACAGTATCGCCGTGATTTGATGACAGAAAATAAGTGACTGCTTCAGTTTTTGCTGTATTTTAATGTCACCTTATAAACGTTGCACTCCACATTCGCTCTACTTTCAGCAAAATTTAAGTTTTGGCACCCTCAGGGTTGTGTGAGCAGCTCATATTCATTACAACAAATAAAGCATGTGAGTTGCAATCATTCTGAAAAGGCCTGCAGGTGACTGACTTTTTTGAACTGCAATTTTTTTGTGTTGTTGTAACCAGCAGCTTAAAGTGTGTTAGATACGAATGCTTCATGATCGCTGCTTCTTAGTTCATTAGTTAAGTTAATTACATCATTTAGTTACATGGATTGCTGTTTCTACTCTTTTCATGTCACAAGGGGGCGATGTGTGAACACCACATGCACAAACTTCCCCCAAAAGATAGTAAAGTGAGATTTTTTTTGTGTATTTTAAAAATCATGGCACCACCTGGTGGTCAGGGGGACTCTTAGGATGACTATATAAATGTGTGTGTGTGTGTGTGTGTGTGTGTGTGTGTGTGTGTGTGTAAGGGTGTGTAAGACTACACCGGGTCCTCCTCAGTCTCTCTGTTCTGCATGCTCCATGGCTGATCGTGTGTAAGGAGCCCGGCGGCCGTGACAGATCAGGCCATGTGAATATCGGCACGAAACCTTTCGAAGGAAAAGCTGCTTTTAGAATCTTCACTTCGTCACTCCTGAGACAATTTTACCACCTTCACTTCAAAAATAGATCAAAGGAAGGCAAGGTCATGGTAATATTGTAGTAACAGGAATGTTTTCTGAAATATCACTCTGATGATCCAGCCCAAGATTTAGAGCTGTTTCGCTATGATATGATGTGATAAAAAGCCACGCCTCCTTAAACAAAGTACAATCAAACAAATTGTTAGCTCAACAAATTGTGACGTTTATGTGTTGTTAACAAGACTGAAAGTAAGAGATGATGTATGCATCCACAAAATCCAAATGTGTCACAGAAATGTTTATGCTTTACTGCTTACAGTTACACAGTTCTGCTTAAAGAACTGTTTAAAGTCACACACTACTGTCTCCTTCACTGTGATTGACAGGTAGGGGCCACACTTCCTTCACTGTGATTGATGGGTACAGAGGCCACGCCTCCTTCACTGTGATTGATGGATACAGAGGCCACGCCTCCTTCACTGTGATTGATGGATACAGAGGCCACGCCTCTTTCACTCAGACCAACAAGGAAGGAAGGAAGGAGAGAAGGAACATTCCGGGTGTTCAGATCTGTTCAGCCTCCAGCGCTCAGTGAGTTCTGTGGCCGTATTATAAACATTACGATTATAAACATTTCACTATTTCAGATCTGTGCTTCTCTCCAGCTTTCATTAACACACAGATTCACAACTTCCTCCTAACAAAATGTTTCCTGCTGAATCTGACTCACTCACTCTGGTGTACCCCTGTGATGAGCTTCATCTGATGTGTTGAAAAATAAAAATAACATGCTGTGCTCCTGTTAAAAACCTACAGCACCTTTTCCAGCACAGAAGCATTAGCATATTTATCATTTCCACTCCAAACAATTAGCGCTGGCCATGAAACAAAACAAAGAGCGTTAGCATTAGCAATAAACTGCATTAGCATTAGCAATAAACTGGAGTGCTCACTGGAGTACATGAGAAACTCTAAAAGCATGTTATTTAATATCTGTATAGCTCTTCCTTAATAACACTGTACACTGTATACACATTACTGCTGTAAAGATGTTACACACTAATGCTCACTAATGCTATACATTGCCGCTTTTAAAAAGTTACACGCTGCTGTTTTAAAAAAAACATGTTCCGCACTACCGCTTAAATAAAGGACAAAGTGTCACACTTCTGCTTAAAAAGGTTATATCCTACTTCTTCAAAAATAATTATTCATTACTGATTTTAAAAACACACACTGCTGCTTTAAAAACGTACCCACCGTTATTAAAAAGAGGTCAGGAATTGCTGCTTGAAAAGAATTACATACTACAACTTTTTCTTAAAAACAAAACACTTTAAAAATGTTGTGCACACCAATTAAAAAGAAAAATTTACACTATTGCTTAAAAAACATTTGAGAAAGTTAAATATGGCTGGGGGTTTTTATTACAAATTACCATTTCTTTTTACATTTGTACCTTTATGTATTGCACATTTATATGCGCAAAACTTTTGACTGAATCTATTAGCGTGAAAAATAAAATAAAAATGCATAGTCGGCTGTTTCCTTTAACCTGTCACATCCCACAACATTAACTCTGTAGTTACAGATACGAGACGTGCTCTATTCCTTTTATCTGCTCAGAAGAAGGCAATATTCCAGTCACGTGTGCGAGTGTGTAACAACAAGGTCACGCTCCTGTCCACTCAAAATCATGCAAAAGGACATTATTCTTTATATATAGTGTGTTAAATAATTCCTTGACTTCCTGCAGGCTTGAGAAGGTCCTGTAAACACGGCGGAGCTGCAGGAATGTCGAAGTAAATCGAATGTGAATGCAGCAGGAAGCTGTTATGTTGTTTTGCAGCTCCGCTATCATCCTGATAGCAAACCGGTTCCAGGCAAAAGAGATAAAAAAAAAAACCCAAACAAACAGATAGAGCGCATGAAGCGATGTTTCAGAAGGCGCGAATAAAGAAGTCTTTTAACAAGAACAATAACGTCGCGGCACATCTTGAGTCTGTTGTTCAAGATGGAGGATTTGTAACCATTTTCGAGCCACATGCAGAGTCACAGGATAAAAATAACGTGAAAAATACGCAGAGCTCAATTTGTCACAAACGTCAGAGGAGCGACTCGAGAGATCGGATTAGCGTGGGTTTTGCAGAGGAAATGAAACGGCTCGTGCTAAGCCGTGAGCGCTCTAACAACAAGGACGTCCATGTAAGAGTTTGTTGTTTTTTGTTTTTTTTCATGGAGTGACCTTTAGGTGAGTCAGTGTGTGCGTGTGTGTGTGTGTGTGTGTGTGTGTGCTAGTCTGTGTCCAAATCGGACAGCAATGAACACATTTAACCTCATATTTTCATTCGTTTCACATGTTTACTTTGAGTTAAAGTCACTGTCATACCCACAGATACACTGCACACGTTAGCGAGCTAGCTAGCTAGCTATAGCTCTAGATTCGATACACCTGTGTGACTTGTTGGGTCACTTTTATTTCAGCGTTTTAAAAGGAAAAATTGTGCCTTTACTGTGAAAAGTTCTCGCTTCCGTTATACCGGATATAAACAGGCATATCCCTCACCAGCCTCTCTCTTTTTCTCTCCTGTGAAGTAAACAAGACTTTTTGGGGTTTTTTTTGTTGCAGAGAAACAACAAAACATAAACTGGTCTGTCTCTGAAAATTTCAGAAAACTCAGCTTTACCTCTTCTATTAAATAGATCCAATATAGGAGATATATCTGAGTTATAACATGTTTATTACATTGTTCTGTTGCTCAAGCGAGACGTGTGATCATTAATCGGATGGATCAGAGGCATCATCTTCGCAGCTTTATCCTGAATACTGATTGAACTCTGCACCTCTTCATATGTCTAAATCCCCTCCTTAATATGAGAAATTACAGATTAGTTCTGAATATGCAAAAGCCAGTGTTGATGATGATCTTGTTTCAGCGTGAACTTGCTGGCTGCACTGCCCCCTGCTGTTTCACATGGAAAACTGCAGCCAGATTTCTGCAGCCCTTCAGATTAGCGTTAGCGCAGTAGTTTATTTTTTTTGTTTTCCAGGTCTGTGTGATAAAAGCATCAATTACCCAGTTATCACTGTTTTTGACAATTTTTTTTATTAATCATTTACAAAAATATTTTTAATAATACATTTTAATGATTCAAAATTAAAATCACACACAAGTATCTAAAATGGTGTTTGACCAAGACCCTAAAACGGTTGTGTATTATTAGAGATATTGTTATAAATTAGACTAATTCTCACACACACACACACACACACACACACACACACACACACACACACACACACACACACACACACACACACACA
>JAQQZR010000018.1:906924-928629 GCA_030068235.1 Notoglanidium macrostoma | reverse complement strand
TGAAAGATTGGGTGTGATCAGAATATCCTCACGAGAGGGTGTGAGTCGTCGGTGCATTGACAGGAGGGAGTGGACATCTCCTAGTATCAAGGGAGAGTGGGCGTGGTCAGAGTGTGTTGCATTGGATATTGTGTTACCTCACAGGGGTACACGGCACCATCGACTGTGTGCTCGGACCCTTTGTTGTCACTCGAGCCCCAGTGGAAGTGGAACTGCTTCAGTCTGAATGTGCCAGTGACGGGCCCACCAGTCAGAACTACACACCACACACACACACACACACACACACACACACACACACAGAGCTATGGTATACACTGTAAACACATGGATATGTGCTCTGGTCTAAAGGATTAGACTTGGATTTTGCCTTCAGATTTAATTTAATAGCATTTGAGAGGTTTATATGTCCCACAGGAAATAAAAAACAAATTAAGGCACTTTTTGCGCTGCCGTGCTCTCCACTTGCTTTATTATTTGTTTTATGCCATTTTATCATTTGGGTTAAAGGTCAACAAAGCTAAACAAGGTGCAGAAAAGCAAACAGTGTGGCAGCATGTCTTTGCTATCCCCAGGAGAACGAACACATTATTACTCTTTTCCCATGTACTGACACACTTCCTTCAGAGCGGTGACTCGAGACACAATATCCAGCCACGGTAATTAAGCATTACGCTGAGACCCTGAGCTAAATATTTGCTTGAACCATAAACATCATAAATTGCTAAACATTATTGATTTTATCAGGGATCATTTCACATCTTATTATCGGTTGAGTGTGTAAAAGCTCTACATGTTCTCCTTTAAAACGAAACTCTCAACACGCTACATTCATGGGCAGTCTGGCATGAAAAGCAGCGCAATCTGACTCTGTGCTCCATCCCATAATATAATGCATTAGGACTGAAGTAAATATGGAGGACTAATGCTGAATGCCTGATGATAACGAGCCGAGCTCTACGGCCACTCGCACAGCAACAGCCGGAAATTACAGGAAGCAGGCTCGACCTGTTAACCACATATAATAGTTACTGAGTAAGTGAACATTTTAAAAACTATGAAGCATGCAGACACAGCGTCTCCAGCGTCGCTTTTTACAGTCAGAGATAAAGCTGTAAATTTACATTTTCTGGCA
The DNA here is from genome assembly GCA_030068235.1 of Notoglanidium macrostoma. NCBI lineage: Eukaryota > Metazoa > Chordata > Actinopteri > Siluriformes > Auchenoglanididae > Notoglanidium > Notoglanidium macrostoma. The sequence goes on along the minus strand of JAQQZR010000018.1, from coordinate 927,494 downwards.
CCTTCAGGACAGAGGAGTTTAACAAGCACACGTGGGACTTTTTTGTCTTGAGAGAGTAAAAGAGAGGACGGTAAAGTGAACGAGTTTTAGTTTCCGTTCTCACTTACACAATAACAGCTATAAACAGTCATTCCCTCTCCAGCCTCGCTGTATTTTCTCTCTTAAAAGTTAATCAATCTAAAGCTTTAATCTCCCGTTACTTCAGAAATCGATCTATCAGCTGATTAATCGGCTGCATTTGTGTCAGGATGGAAGAGTGCCTAAATTTTGCTAGAGCGGAAATTAATTTGTGCCCTTTGTTTTTAGAGTTGCAGAAGGTTTTCTCCTTCACAGCTATAGTTAGAGGACTAAAATGAATCTGATGTGGATTTGTTGCACTAAATGATATAACCAAGCAACGGAGGCACTAACCTGAGCTGTCCTTTTCATCCACAAAGTTCACTTGGAATGAATGGCCAGTGTTCAGGATATCTTTGGACGTGGACGGGTCGTACTGGAGCTTGAGTGGCTTGAGAGACGAGTCGAACTGGGCCTGGCTCGGGATGATGTTTATGGGAGACTGCCGGGATCCCTTAGCGTTGGGGAAATTTCCAGCCCATGTGGAAGGACCTGTAGAAGGAGAAAAAGAATACTTTTATTGATTTAGATATTTATATATTTAGAAGTAAAGGTGCATGCAATACGTTTGCAATGCACATCCATTTTTGAAATATTACAGTCTTTTTCACTGGCATGCAGGACAATGTGCATTTCTTTAGACTACACTTCTTTACATGAGGATTCTCTGCAAGCATGATCACCATACAAATCTGCAAACAGGCTAACCTGGAATTAGCGTTGTACTCTATAACCAACAGCACTGTAGAATAAATAAACTGTGATTAAAAGAAGATGAGGCATGAAATTATTATTTATATTATCGAAATGTAGACTTGTTTTGAGCCCCGGCTCCTGGTGACCCTTAATGGAGAAAGCGGGATGGATAATGGATGCTTGGTTTCGTCAGAAACAACTGTTTTTTGAGTTAACACAATAATTAAATTAAATTAAAAATTTTATTGAAAAAAAATTTACATTTTCAAAAATAGATAGATCGATAGATAGATATTATTTTCAAAAAGTGAGTTGTTAAATCATCAAACATAAGACATTTCCCTGTGCAAAAGAAGACCCCCATACTGGTCTTACCATTAGTAGTGCCGTAACCCCAGCTATGAGCCATGCTTCCTTTGGGTTCTTTCTTGTCCAAGATGGAAAGTTTTCCTTTCACAGCCGGAATGCTGAGAGTCAGTGGTTGTGAGGAGCTGATCAACCTCCAGCTTTTATACACACACCGTGAAACCTGTCTCACATGAGAATCTCTACATCAGAGGGTTTGGCACACAGACAGGAAGGTTGGGTCAAACCGGCAGGATCAGTGAATACACTGGAGTGATGCTAACTCCGAATCATTTCATAGAGTCGGTTCTTTTGAACAAACGATTCGGAGCGGGAATACTGTAGGCTACAGGTTGAGGTGCAGGTTCAAATCCTAAGTTAAGACACATTCATGCAATGGATACTGTCAGCTAACACTCCGCGGTTCGAGCAGATTAAAACACTGAAAAGCATTGAATCATGATTGTAAAATACTCAGGAATCGATTCACCCAAGAATGAACCGACTCTTTTCGCGGGTCACCAATAGTCCAGTGGCTGTCAGTGAAGCTCCGCGCGAGCAGCTGTGGATCCTCCTGTACACTGCACATCCTCACTACAGATCCCTTCCTGTTTCGGCGTTGTTATTGTTGTTGTTATTGTTGTTGTTTTGTAGATTTATGGCGCTTTCTCTGCGGAATGTCTTGTCCTGAGAGCTCCGTGCTGTCCATCCTCCTCCTCACTCCTTCCTGCTCATTCATCAAGAATCAAGGAGAGACTTTACAAAAAAAGAAGCCTCTCTGTCTGTAACAAACACGGAGGAACGCTTTCTCACAGCCAGCCTGCGGCTGTAATCACCTGTACATTGGGATGTTCAGAAGAAGGAATCCATCCGAGGTGTTTCACTTGCGCTGTGACTCATCTGCGCCGAATGACTCAACGAGTCGACTCTTTTTTTTTTTTTTGAACGATTCTTTTTTTAAGCTGAGACTCACTCAGAAAGTGGACATGTTTATGATTCATAGTTAGATCGTAGTTGATTTGAATAATTATTAACCCAGCAGGAGCGAATTAAGTGTATTCTTATAAATTGTTATTGATCAGCGTTGCCCTTGTTTGCTTTTTATTATATATATATATATATACAATTTAAAAAGCTGCTGTTGGAAATAAAATGTCTTTCCAGACACACCAGAGCTCTATAATATTATAAAACATAATAATAATGTGTTGTGTGTGTGTGTGTGTGTGTGTGAGTGTGAGTGTGAGTGTGTGTGTGTGTGTGTGTGTTGGTAAAATACGTTTTTGGGTAAATAATTATCACATATTATAGGTCAATATCATTGTCCATGTAACATTTTCACATTTTCGAGTATTTTGTAAAATATATCTGATTTACAACAACCTGTCTACTGCTTACAAGAGTTTGTTTTATTATATAAAAAGTTTGAGGATGTGAAAGCGAACTAAGGACTGAAGGAGTCGAAACCTTCCTCTGTGTGAATCAAAGGAAAGAATCGAATCAGTAAAGAGACTCGTCAGCGCGTGACTGAACTCCTGTGGCGCGCGCATTTAAAGGGACCCTGTGGGGGAATTGATGATATATATATACACTCATTCAGCATCATTTATATAAAAAGGCCTGTATGCTTTTTTTAACGTGTTATTGTTAGATTATAATAGTTCCATTCACTGGTATACTTTGTTCACAATAACGTGATGTGATGACGTGTAATAATTGCATAAAATTGCGTGAAAGGTTGTTAATCTCCTGTAATTTCCTCACCACAGATACTCTTTTGTCCATTTGACCATAATCTGCCTACTATTGCACAAAAACTCCATCATTTTGGACTTTTTATTTTATCTTTTATACATTTTATTTAATTGTGTTAGACATGTCGATATAATTAAAACCATGCTCTGGCATATAGGGGTAAAAATGAAATCTGAAAAATGAAATTCTTAAAAAACCTACTACTACTACTACTACTACTACTAATAATAATAATAATAATAATAATAATAATAATAATAATAATAATAATAATAAATGCTCTTTTAAAATATTTTATTAGGCTGTTTCTGTCGATACGTTGTTGGCATGATAAGTGCATGGCAGGTTGTGGGGGCGTGGCCTACACCTGCGTCCTTTTCACGAGCACCAGTTTCTATTGTGTTGCTTTGCTGCCACCTTCTGGCTAAAATCTGGAACGACACCCAGTTTTTCTACGTTTAAAAAAAACTTCAAACGTTTGAAAAACTGATTCATTCATCTTCTGTAAAACTTCAAACGTTTGAAAAACTGATTCATTCATCTTCTGTAAGTACTTTATCCTGGTCAGAGTGGCGGTGGATCAGGAGTCCTGAGGACACTGGGTGTGAAGCAAGAATACACTCTGGATGGGACACCACACACACACAAATATTCACACCAATTTTGAACCAATTCTGAGTCATCAATTTACCAGCATGTTTTGGGAGGATGAAGGAAACTCGAGAACCTTGGAGGAACCCAATGTCAGGGAGAACACGTGAAACTCTATGCAGATAGTATAACCCGAACTCAGGATCAAATCTGGGACCCTGGATTTGTCAGGCAGCAACACAGCCTGCTGTACCACCGTGCCAGAAAAATGAAATTTTCACTTGGTATCATTTTTGCACAGCTAAAAATACTGCATATTACATAACCTATTTTATTTCTTATATATGAAAAACAGGTAAATAACAAGAAGAAGAAGAAGCAGGAGGAGGTTCATAACTATTGATGAAATGATTGAGCACATTATTAAAGATTTAAATGTCCATTTTTATTCTCAAAGTCAACATTTGTACATACTGGTGTTGACCAAAGAGTTAAATAAGTGTTAAACGAAGTGATCTTAATGCCAAGGCCCTGCGTTTCATCCAGGCTTTGCTTTTTATACGTGTATTTGTTCAGCATTTGTTGAAATTCTTCCAGGAACATGTCTCTTTATCCTCTTTATCTGTCAAGTTTCCAACTCTTTCAGTTAATTCAGCATTTGAAGGTCTCAAGCCGCTCTGTAGTTATAAATAAACCTCAGTTCAGTTCACTCCTGCTCAGGATCCGCTCCGGATTTTCCACAAGACCATACTGAGCGCAGGGGGAAGGGGTGCGTCTCAAATCGACGCCTACTTCCGTGTTCAGTGCACTAACCGGAGAGTCGGCCATTTTCTAGTGCCTTCCTGTGTAGAAACCGTTCAAATGTAAAGGAATTTTAATTACTAGACAACATCCTGCAAAATGCTGGCGTCACTCAAAACACCTGCCAAAATAGCCGAAATGCTAATGCGCTGCAATTTTCTCTTTGTTAACATTTTGAGAAAGATAAGCAATAAAAACAAGTTCGGAATTTTCAAAAATCCCTGTGCGTGTGTGTGCGTGTGTGTGTGTGTGTGTGTGTGTGTGTGTGTGTGTGTGTTTTCTTCATTTACTAGTTAAGTAGAAAGGGCATGTAATAAAAAATATAGCTAGCAAACAGTGTAATATAAAGACAAGTAAGTAGTAAGTAAGCATTGTGAATAAATACAATTAGTGCTAAAATTACCATCAGAGGTAAAAAACACACTTATCAAAGCATTATTTGTTGTTATACATGATATGTCATGTAACAGTTCATACATACAGTCATACATTTAATAGAGTTTAAATACTGAGCTAGCTAGCTATTTGGCTGTTTAGCTACTTCACTGGCAAACTAATGTAAATGAATAATAATGAATGAACACAGTGGGAGTAGGATCCATCGTGTGGTTTATATTCACGTCGCTGCACGGAAAACCTCTGACACGCAAACCAAACGAGAGGAAACACGTCGTTCAGGCACGAGCTCCGGTTTTCAGCTTGACCGTGCCCCTAGCTTTGGAACCTGTGACGTATGGTCACGTGGATGTGAGATTTCAGCCAATGGAGCAGCGTCTTTGGCTTGCGTTAGAAGCTGCTGGAGGAGTGCACTAGGGGTCGATTACAGACGCACCCTAGGGCTGCTGCTCGATTTGAGACGCACTCGCATTGGAGCGGCGCGCGTGTGCGTGTGTGTGCGTGTGCGTGTGCGTGTGTGTGTGCGTGTGTGTGTGTGTGGGAAGCCGCTTTGCTTTTGCGTCTCAATCAGCTCTCCTTCATCCGGTTCTCCCTCTCTGATCCTCATCCATCAGCACTGCAGGATCATGAATGGTGATTAATCAGGAACGCCAGGTAAGATGAAACCTCACTGTTTTGATGCCTTTATTCTGCTTTATATTCTTGTCGGGTGTGCGGCTCATTTTTGGCCGCCCGAAGCGCGTCGTGCGTTTTCCTGCGTTTTCCTGCGTGTTCACGAGGCTCCGGGATTGCGGGAGCGCGCAGTGTTTTCCCAGTGCATGTGAGACGGTGCAGGATTGGATGCTCGTGTCAGTGGCAGCAGGTTTGCACGGGAATGGGAAGGATGTGGTGTGCAGGAATGGCGTGACGTGTTGCGCCACGGCTTTTGGGAACGTCCGTGATTCCTAAGTGCGCATTTCGAGCGCGTGTTGCGCAACAGTGCGATGCACAGAAATGCATAGAGATGCTTTAATCAATCCAAAGAATCCCTTCTTTTAAGTGTATAAATGGAGCCGCAGCTTTTTACAGCTTCTTCTGAACTGGAAGCAAAATCAGAATGCAGCAGTCTGCTTGATGCTTCATGACTGAACACTCTCCTCCATTGGAATCATTTGCTAATCTGCAGCACACACACATGTTCATCCTGATGTTGAGTGGTCTGTGTTTGGGAGATTTCACCGCTCAGGCGCTGTGTAATCCATCTAAACGCTCGGGCTCTTCTGCTTGACAGCAGCGCGGTGATTGATTACATATCATTATTTATACAGAGAGATATTATTATTTATTAATTTATTTCAGCACCCTGCTGATGTCTCCGTCCTCTTGGGAGTCTTCACTCATATTGATTAGACTTTTTCCCCCAATCTTTTTTATTAACTGTTTTTTTTTTTTTTTTTTTAATCCCTGAGATGATTGTGCCGCTTTCTTCAGTTCCTTTCCAGCTTTCAAACCCCACCGTCTGTACTAGAAGAGCAGATACGCTTCCATTGGTCGTTTTTGGAACGTTGATTCATCATCAGCATGCGCTTTATCCTGGTCAGGCTCATCGTGGATCCGGAGTTTATCCTGGGAACACTGGGAGTGAGGCAGGCATACACTCTGGATAGGATGCACCAAGCATACACTTCTTCACACCTTGGGGCAGTTTAGGGGAGCCAGTCTACACGCAGGCATGTTTTTGGGAGATGGGAGGAAACCGGAGAAGACCGAGAACGTGAGCGCTGGAGCTCTGAGCAGGCTAACCAGCTAACCCCTTTACCACCACACCACAACTTTAAAGGAATGTTTCAGATTAAGTAAAAGGTACATAATTTCCTCTTCACACCAATGTGATCAGCTGCAAGTTAGCAAGTAATGGACGCTTCTGGCTACACGTGAAGCTGCATGTCTTATGCCAGTTTTAGACTATTTTAGTGCAATTATTACTTGCCACTCTGTACGAGGTCGTAATAAAAGCTCAGCCGAGTTTCTAGGATCTCTAAGTATAGCCCGTCTTCAAGCAGAGTGATCCGGAAATCAGCTCATGCAGAAAACAGGCTCGCATAAACACAAACAAATGTTTCTGTGTAATAATAGTGACGCTCTAAAAGAGGACAACATGAAAGTCGATTCTTCATTGTATTCTTTACATAATAAGGATACAGGAAGCTGGAATTCGGCCACTATTTCTATCCATGTCTCGGCCCTTTTTGCCTTTTTGCCCTGTTAAGATAAACTCTGATCAGACTTCTAAGAGGCATGCGTCATAAAAAAAATTCTCACAGTGCCAGAACTTTGTTGTCGGCCATCTTTGGTCGTAGCGGCGCTAAATCAGAAACAGCTCATGTGAGAGTCTGCGATATCCGGGTCACAACGTACAGATCTGCCGTTCAAACTTTAGGCCACGCCTCCACTCCATCCTGAGTCTGAGGTTGTTGTGTGATGGAGTTACGATTGTTCTCTCTCGGTCCATCTGTCCATGTGTTTAGATAACAGTGTGTCATAAACCCCATCATCATGTCTGTTTGAGAGCTTCATCACTCCCACAAAGCCGATTTAGAGACGCCACTGTGGCACGATGTAGATTTGTCCGATGCTAAAATAGTAGCTAAGCTGGTCGTGTCGTGGCTGATCGAGGACATTTGAGGGAGAAGGGAGGCATTTCATATTCCTGGAAAATGAACAGGGTCGTGTTCTATTCTCATCTCAGTTTGCTGAAATCAGATGGAAGTAAGCGCCGGGATGGTGCGATGATTATTGATGCGTTTAACAGCAGCTGCAGTGGAAACATGTTGTAATCTTCCAGGCTTCAGTCAGGAAGCGTTCATACAGCTGAGTGCTGGTGGGTGATGTGAGGAAAGGTGACAGGAGAGAGAGAGAGAGAGAGAGAGAGAGAGAGAGAGAGAGACAGGCAGAGGTGCAGAGGGAGAGCAAGACAAAGACAGTGCGAGACACAGAGAGTAAGACAGAAAGACAGAGACAGAGAGAGAAAGACAGAGACAGAGAGAGAGACAGAGAGTAAGACAGAAAGACAGAGACAGAGAGTAAGACAGAGAGAGAGAGACAGAGAGAGAGCGAGTCCTTGGTGCTTTCATTTTTTTCTTTTGTTCCCAGAACTTTTTTTGATATTAAAATTAAAGCAGCACGAGTCTCAGAAGCGTATGATTTAAACATGAGTCATTAAAATAAGAAGCAAAGACCTGAGCTGCAGAAACAGTCTGGCAGTTTGGACGACTCGTACACCGTCTACTCCGTCTCACCTACGACTGATACCAACGCTGTCCCTCGTGCTTTTACACAAGACGCAAGGGTTCGTTTAAAACCCATGGAGCAGCCGTGGCATTTACGGCCCTTTTAAATAAACAGTGCTTGTAAGATTAGTTTTACAATAATATTTTCAGCTTTATTTGAGGAACTCTTTAAAGATAAGAAATGTGCCTCATTTGACCTCATGGCAGGCTGTTATACCCCAAGCAGACGGCGTGTGTAACAGTAGGACGCAGTTCGGAAGCAACTCAGCTTTATAAGTGTCTCAATTTCTAAAGATTCCTGAATGAGGATGATGAACGGTAACGTCAGCACTAATGCTAGAAAAAATATCATTTATATTTACATTTATATTTATATAGCCTTCATCAGGGTCCAGTTTATTACCACGTAACTGTCATTCGCTGGAGATTTTTGGTTTCTGGATCATCAGACGCGCATCCACGTCAGTGTTAGAGCTGCACTGTGAATAAACCATCACCTGAACCGTATCTGTTCATATCAAGAAGAAGAAGAAGCCTTTATTTGTCATATATCCCGAGCTCAAGAGGGTAAGGGGTGCCAATACTTTGTGCAGCGCAACAGGTGGCCTACGGTCTGTAATTGTACAGCTATAAAGTGTACAAAGCCTGACATTTCATTTCAGAGTTTATCTCAGGCCTGCTGTAGAGTGGTCTGAACAAGCGGTGGCTAGAGAGCTGCTTTATTTGGAAAGGGGGATGAAATAATCTTGTTAGCAGCGTAAAGCTCAATTAAGACAATAATCAGATTAAAATAATACGCCTCGGGGTGACTCTCATCCTGTGACCGTGACGTCCTTGCAACTTTTTATGCAGTGACTCAAAATCAAGTGAAGAAAAATCTTTAGTCGTGCAAATATGGATGGTTTATTATAAGACGGAGGACGGATGGCAGAGGATGAAGCTAGCTCCTGTGTGTGTGTGTGTGTGTGTGTGTGTGTGTGTGAGACGGTATAATGCGTCAACCTGATTGCCATAATGCTGTATGACTTTCAATTTGATCAGCCCCTTTCGCATGATTCAGCTGAGCTGACACACTTTCAGGGTAAATTATTATCACATGGCACGCGGAGGCTTCTCTTTATGGCATGTTATGACCTCATCACAGTGCATTAAACGCTCCATAATGGACTAATGAACAGGACTGGACTCACACTGACTACCAGGATCGATTTCTGCCAACGCGCTCATGGGAGCATCTCGGAGACCAAGTGGAATTATTACTTATTGCAGAGGAAAGAGAGCTTTCTGCCACGTTCTTCAGATTTTCAAGAAACTCTCATCTGGAGAGAATTAGCCTCCTCTGCTTGTCTGTAAAGATATCAAATTTCCCTGAAAATAAGAAAGTCCACAGACTTTGTTCTGCATACAAAATTGGACATATTAATGCCGAAACAAAAAACTAATTCTGAACATACGTGGATGTACAATAGTAACATTAGTGCTCATCCGACCAGCCTGTGTGCCAATCCACTCCGACCCAGTGTCTCACCTCGCATACTTGCGCACTTGCACTTGTTATTGAGTGTGTTCACACTGAGAAGTATGTTAGCATGCGGTGCACTAAGAGAACCCGGATGGTGTACTCAGAACGGTCACACTGTTGAGTGTGCAACGCTGCACACTCCTCACCCTCAGCGGTCGCCATCTTGGTTACGTAACAGAACAGGAAGGGCCACTGACCTCATTTCAGCCACGTCAGCAAGAAATAGCTTGCTGTTAGCAATTAAGTGCTGTGGTATAAGAGCAATAAAACACTTCTGGACATGCTGTAATGGGAAACTAATCAATTTTGTAGTGGTAGCAGAATCGCCACCACCCTGTCACTGATTATTTCCTATAACAGTACGTCCTGTCATGTTTTATTCCTTACCCATCATCCTGATGTCAAACTATATCATATCATAACGTATTCCCTGATGGTAGTTCAATTTCGCGGTACTTTCACTTTCACAGCTTCCCCCTTCACTAATAATAGCGTTAATATTTATTTCGGCTGCAGCTGGAGGAGGTGGGGGGCCTGCATGCTAATGAAGGTCTCTGTACTGTGTTCTGTCTGTGTCTTGGCGAGTTTTCGCACTCGGAACAGGTGGTATTTATGCTCCACAAGGTGGGAGGATGATTCACGGGGGGGAAAAAAAAAGCACTGCTCTCGGTATAGCAGGGCCATTGCGTCACAAAACGAGCCGTGAATCACACAAGTGCTCCGTGTGTCAGGACTGAGTGTACACGAAGAAGAAGGACTGTCACCATCCTCGTCCAATAGTATGTGTGTTACGCATTTATGGCTGAATCTCAAAGGATCCGGGGATGGCTTTCGAGAGAATATAGCGTAATTGGTGACTGGAAATTTTCTGGCAACAAGCTTCAGAATCTTCAAGGTCGTGATCTTCTCCAGTGAGAAAACAAACACCACAAAATGCACCGAATCTCTCCGAGATAGATAGAGTCAGTGGATGAAGAAATGTTTGCACAATCACAAAGTTATTTGAGTTCAAGCAGGAAAAGTTCTGTGCTTGGTTGTTGTCAGTCAAATATTCAGTGAAAGTGGGCGGATCTTGGCCATGCTTATTGAAGAAATGCACTAGAGTCTCTAGAGAAAGATCAAAGTCTGCCTTGTGAGACTACAGATGCCAGTATCAAAACACGGATCAGGGTTCCTACAAGCCAAACCGGAGACTTTTTTCCACTTACTAGCCAATATAAGTTAATATAACAGCCAAATAAGCAGATAATACACCAAACGCACTTTATATCCAATATAAAAATCAGAGTAAAGAAGCTAACTCCAGATTCCCTTTGCATAATGATGACTTCTTCATTTCAGGATATATGTTTTGATCAAATAGGCCACTTCCAAGCACCGATGGACCAATAGATCCTCCTGGGCCTCTGTCTGGCCTGGGGCATCTTCTCACTGTGGCCTTATGGAAGGTGAAGCTTGTCCATTGAACCGAGTCTACTGGACGCTTCATCAAGTCCATTGAACAGGATAAGTGGCCGCCCAAAATTCACTTCCTGTTTCATACCAAATGTGTCCACATATAATGAAAAACGACTGTACAGCATTTTATTCGGAATTAAGTACATTTAAACCTGGAAGATTTTGAAAGGCTGTACAGAAACCCTTAATCACATGAAGGGCTCTCGTAACTTTTGGCCACAGCTTCGTAACAGAGTTGTGATACCGTGCATGAATTACAGAGCAACATCACAAAGGATATCGGCTCAGGTTTTGCATCTCTCTGGCTCTGAACCACTGGCAGTGAATTTAGGGCACCGATTGGTATCATAAGGTTATACATAAATTAGCAAGACTGCGCAATAACAGCATGTTTCGGGTCAGTGTCGGATATGAACCGCTAATATCTGTATTTAAAATAGCAGAATTACTGCGTCCCTACATACACAAACAAGTGGGCTGTTGCAAAATGACACTGGAGTGAAATTCACACCGAGATAATTATCCTGCTTATCATCAGGCAGCACCTCCACCTGAGAGGTATCCAATCCAGTCCCTGACCCCCCACGAGGCTCTCTGAGCTCCAAACCTGGTCTGATCCACCAGCAGGTCAGATGTAGGTCGGAATCCTTCTGCGTTCCGGCCCGACCTGCGGCTCTACGGCGTGCCGCGGTCTCCCCAGGCTCCTGCGTGTACAGGACTTGCGTTTGGAGCTGGAAAGTTGATGTCATCGCTGTTGTCTAATATTAAAGCATGCCAGCTGTTTTTTTTCGCGCCTCCTCCAAGACTGCCAATGAAGGAGTGTGAAGACGGTGCAAAGCTTCAAAAGTGTTGCATTCTCGCCACTTACGCGACGCCTGTTAAATATCACAGCGATTAAATTGGTTCCGTGTCATTCGGAACATAATAATGTTAATAACGTCAGCTCCGCATGGCCTTTCAAAGTTTCACGGGTGACTTTGTAATGAGTTTATTCTAAGGGGTGGATAGAATAGATTACAATTCCTTTATTGTCATCATCTTGGAGCTTTTCATATATATATATATTTTTGTTGTTACTGATGATGACTGACCGTACCGAAAATAGCTTTTACCGGCAAGAAAACAAAAAAACACCACGAATATTAGATTGAGTGAAGCGTAGCATCCTCTCTTTCAGTGGCTTGTTTCTGCCAGCTGAAGGTTGCACTGCGGCGCTGTTAAAATTCTGGACCGGTCAGAAGGTGTTGATTTATTTTCTATAACAGCAGCTCTGACAGTAATGCAACGGCAAATCACAGGTTTATATTAATGCGCTCGTTCTAATCTTATCGTTGCTATAGTAACAGCTCATTAAATAGTGGCATTTTGTAACAAAGGAAAAGTTTTCTATGAGGAGATGTTTAACATTTACGGAAGGAGTCTCCAGTGTCAGTGCTTTGTAACAGTCAGAAGTAAAGCTGTAACGTCGGAGTCTGACATGCCGCGCTTGTTTTGGGGTTTGTTTCGTCTTGTTGACCGTTGCCGTGGATGTGGACACCTGCGCTACCAACAAGTCTAGTCCTGCTATTTGCTAGTTTGTTTACCAGAAATACCCTTAAAATATACTTCAAACAGAAAGGAAGCTACTGAGGAAAAACTAATCCAGACATGTGACCTTGCTGTGACCTTCTGTATGAGAATCTCCGATGGATAAAAGACTAGGACTGCGTTAATTAAGTCATCATGCCATCACTAGCGACCATTAACCATTTTTGGAGATGCTTTTTTTTAGAGGTACGGTGCTGTATAGATATAATATGTAATATATATATATAATGTGCATATATGTGCGCATGCGTGCGTGCGTGCGTGTGCGTGAGTGCCAGCTGAAATCACTGTTGATCAGCACCGTTGCTTGGAAACAAGCCTGTTATGGAGCGCACATCCGGCACCTTTTCACTCCGCATGCCGTATGTGGGCTTTGCTAGCCGGCAGGTGTGCTTCTCTAATGATTTTCTTTTTAAAGGCAAGGTCTCATTATTTTTGTGGACACCGTCGGTAATGAAAGCGCTACCGTGAAGCTGGATTGATTTGTCTGACTCGTGCTGTGGGTTCTCTTCTTTAAAATCAATGGCCTAACATGTGGCAGCTTGTGGGGGTTTTCTCTCGTTTTAGCGCTAGCATTTCATTTCAGTGGACTATTAGAAAATATAATACAGTACAGTACAGTAATAAGTAATACAGTACAATAATTAACATACACACTAGTGAGATATGTCTTAATTAAACAGCTTTACGATTTACAAACAGTTGCTCAGAACACAGATGTCATCAAGGTGGTGAACCTCAGGGATCCATGCTAGCCCAACGCCATTTGTGTGTTGCTAAATTTGTTGTCATTTATTATTATTTTTCTTTTCAGTAAAGGATGACAAGACTAATGGGATATATGTGAGGACTGTTTAGACATTTTATGAGTAATTTAGACAACCTTGGAGGCTTGTTTAGGAAATATGGAAATTTGTTGACTCCTGATTCCATTAGCCAGTTGCTACGCATGGCTATTGATGGGCTAGATGAGCTGTCCTTGTCAATCTCAATTCAATCTCATCTGACTTCTGTAACAGACTGTGTGATAGCATGTGTTCTCCATGATTAAACACGAGCTCTTTGGTAATAAGGACATTTTATCTCCCCATTAGCATGTTTTGTTTATTTTTGACCAGCACTGCTTGTGTGTTTGTTGAGTCCCCACATGTTTTGAGTGACCTCAGTAGCAGGATGATAACAATACTGCTTACTTATTTGTTCCTTTTAGCATTGATGCTAATATGACCCACTCTTTGTTGACTTAAAGGCAAATAAAAAATTAACGTTCTGCTGAACATAAGCTTTATATTCTCTTACGCGCAATTTACTCCGGGATTCTTTTATTTTCTTGTGTTAATTAAACTCGAGAGTCTGAAGCTGTTCTTCGGGGCATTAAACAGGCTGTCTGCGTTCCTCTGCCCGCGCGATGCGGGGCTGTTCAAATTTTCATGTTATAAAAACGATTTTACGGCATTGTGATATTAATCGAACATTTAACAGCAACGTACTATGAACTGTTTGTACACAAGGCTCTCTGCACCCCCGATTCTTTCTTAAAATCTTGTGCGCTGTTAGTATTTATCGCGTTGTTGTTGTTGTTAGAAACAAGAACAGGAACTGTGGATGTGAGGAAAGGTGGTGCGCGGAGGCAAAAAAGAGCCTGATTAGTGGATGATAAAGTTACAAACATGCTAGCGGTTTTAGCAAAGCGGTGTGTTTTTATTGGATTAAACGCAGCCGGAGGGTTTCGGTGCACTTGGGTCGCAGTTGTGAGAAAACGTAGGTGTGATTAAGGGGCGAATCCTGAGAGATGGCGTTGGGAAGCTTTTTCAGGAGTTTCGGCCGAAAACAAAAGTAACGCATACTTATTATGAAGTATTGAAAAGAAAATGAATGGGAAGACATATAAGAAATAGACATATAAGCGTCTGACCGTACGCCATGACTAACCGTGACACCGTATCAACACTAGCTGGAAGTCTTGCGGTGTAAAAAGCACTACAGAGGCACGAGGAAAACCGGTGAAGGAGTCTTCTCTCTGACTGCGACGCCTGTGGCTGCCTCGAAACGTGGAGGATGATCAGTGGCTCCTTTTGTTTGCAAATCAGCTTCGGCTGAACAGCAGTACGAAACGAGGCAAAGTGTTCGCCTGAGGCGGGAATCCAGCAGCAGGAGAGAATAAACTCTCTCCGTGTCTCTCTCTCTCTCTCTCTCAGACTGTCTCTCTCTCTTTATTCTCTCCGTCTGTTCAGGGTTCATGCAAGAAAGCAGGTCATTTGACACCAGGCCATTTAACTGCCTTGTGGGAGAGAGTCTGCTCTGACGTGCAGCTTATAAAGATTTCTTTAGACGTTCGATAGCATCAGGTCTTGCGTCTAAGCTTTCAGGCTTGTCTATGAAATAAAGGCGTGTGATAAAGTAGAAGAAATGGGAAATAAAACAGCACAATGCAGTTTCCTTTTGACAAAAAAAAAAAAAAAAATGGATAAAATGTCACTTTTCTTTGACCTGTTTTGTGTCACGGTTCATTCATTAAGTAATAAATTGTTGCGGAAGGTCATGTCATGGATGTTTACAGCCGTGTAATGAGCCTCGTTTATCGCTCCGGATATAAATTTATTGGCAATTTGTTTGTAAATTCTTCGCAGGCATGTTTACACAAGACATTCAGGATGTCCCACTCCTGAGTTTGTGTAAATGTATGCATAAGGAGACTCGTGAATGTGAACCTCGGTTGCGCGGCTTCCAATATCATAATTGTTGATGAGTTACTGCGCGTTAATATATAAATTAATCTGTCAGGTTTAAATCACTTCTTCATTTCGATTAGACACTAATTTAATGAATATTTAGTTAAACCCTTTTCATATTACTGAATTGACAGACAAATGCGATGCAAACAAGATAACAGATTTAATAAAGGATAAAAATAATGGCGCCCTGTAAAACGAGGAACAGTTAGTGTGTGTCTGTGAGCCAATGCACAGTGATTGCATCACTCGACCACTCAGTTATGGAGTTTTGCGGGTATGGATAAATATAAATCGGCTGTGGCATGCGCGGGCTCGGTAATTAATGGCCGATTGGCGTTTGTCAGCCAACAGTACGCGCATTAGTACCACGAAAATCAGCAAAACTGATAAATTTATATCAATAAACGAATACATTTATAAATATCGCTGGAATTTTTATTATGTTTTGGTTGAAAACATGTACACATACTTCACTAACACACTAACACTAACACGAGGTCCGATGTTAGCATCAGGGACGGCTAGTCAATATAGAAGATTTCTGTTATCCCTCCGTTAGCATTATTTCTATTATTTATTTATTTCTCTTCATCTGGAATGTATTTTTTTTAACAGGGCTAGTTTTATTAACATACACTTACAGTAGAAATGAGCATAAAATACTCTGTGTTATTATATAAAAATTAATAATATTAATACATATAAGTCATTTAATAGTAAGTAATTGTTATTTTGAATAAATAATGCAGCTGCGGCTGGGTCTTTTGTGTCCACAAACCAGAGCTAAGTGCTAAGTGCCTCAGGGACAGAATGTAGCGTGCTACATTGTTAGCCTGTGTTAGGAATGTCGGTCCAACAAGCACACAGAGACATGACCACGTTCCAATAATCATTCAGTAATCAGAAACAACAAAGCTGTTAATTTGGGGAATATTTTTTCTTAGCTGTTTAATAATCCAACCATGAACGTATAGAAGCTAGCATTCGCTAACGAGTGATCATAAAAAAAAAAAAAAAAAAACCCGAATGGTCCAGCATTTTCAATGATAGACAGCCCCTTTGAATTGTTAACAACTGTAAAGTATTTTGTGTGTTAGATTTGATTGTGTTATAAATGCAGCCTGGCGCTAGTAATTAGCAAGAACAGTAAAACACTGCTAGCAAGGTGACACACAAAAGTAGATTAGCAGGAGAGCTGTGCACATTACAGCTGCATTGTTCACTAGATTTAAGCAGTTTTATTTAAAATGCGAGTGGACTGATGGTCGAGAGTGACTGCTTGTACATTGCGGTTTGAGTTAGCGTGATTAGAATATTATTTATGCTAATTAGCTATGAAGTGGAAATGAGAGCCTTGTTGAGTTTAAACATTTGGTTAGTTACAGGAAACAGGAAAAGGTCCTCTCTAGTGAAGGTTGATGGGCCTTTTGTGTTTTATTAAAACATGATGTTAAAAAGGAAAAAACAGACGTTTTTGGCGTTGGAGGCGTCCGACGTTATAGAGATTAACACGGCTAAATATTTTGAGATTAAACTGCAATTCCAATGGTTGTTATAGATACGGTTGCCATTGATACAGTTGTCATAGAAACAGTTCTGTTATCTGAAGTCAGGCACATTGTTATGCTGCTAATGAGAAGATCGGGTGGTGTTACTCAGCTGCTTTTTTTAATGAACTGAGAAATATTGCACGAAATCGGAAAATTGTCCAAACACTTTGCAAATGCTAGCTAGCCTGCGTCTGTGCGCTAAAAGGAATCGTGGATTGTTAAAGAATTCGTCATGAACATCGTGTTGTCTCTGAGGCTGACAACTGATGTGTGAGAATGAACAGTCCATTATATCTGAGCGGAACAATAATCATCACATGTAGCTGAGCGGAGATGTGATTTAAAACCGACTGTTGACATTAGTTTGACCTTTAGTGGACATTTTCTCGGTGGAGAATACGAGTCCAATTTGCTTTTAGCCTCTAAAGGAAAATTTCAGGAGAAGATTTTAAGGTCAGTTGTTTCATGCATCAGTAGATTTGGAAACTAGCGGCACCTGTTTTATGGGTAATGTGAGAAAATAACAAGGAATGCTTGATCATGTTTTCAGTCGTGACCTTACGCACTGCTTAGCCAGAACTTTCTAAACATAAGTTGAATGATAATGTGAGGTCAACAGCCAGACACTCCTGTGAAGTGAAAGCATTATTAATGTTTGTTTCAATAACATTAAATAGTTTCATTAAAAAAAAACCAGAATAAACTGAATCTACATTATCAGTTGATTCACATCTAAGGTACAGCACTTTTAAACGGTATGTATTGACGCTGTGAATGGAAATTCTATGATATTTATTTATTTTTTAAAACCTGCAGTTTCCCCAGTGTGTCTCTGCGCACTTTTTTAGATTCACTTCAGTTTGCGCTCGGAAACGATTTGTGGAGAATAAAAAGTCCAAAGGAGGAAGCAATGTTACAAACAATAGGAAAACCGATTAAAGGGCGGGATAAACTTGCACTGCAGATCATATATATCTGTCAACTCAAACTCGGTGCGTGTTTTTAAATCGAGCCGCGGAGGTTGATTCATGCCTTCCTGCAGGAGGGAATAGAACAGACACAAGTATACACAGCAAAAGGAATGCTTTTTACTTCCCAGTGCTAATGTAGTCAGCATTGCTATTCACTGCCCTTTTAAAAGTTTAAAACCCCCGCAAGTGTGTCATCGCTTTGGAATGAAAGATATTTGCAGCACAGTGGCGTCTATTGTTTATGTAATGTCACATGTTGACTGTTGTTTATTGGTCACGGAGTCTTCCAAGTTACTGAACTTAACCAAATACTTCATGCAATGCAAATCAAAAAGTTCTCAGTACAAGTTGTAAACCATAAGCTTCTACATGACAGGATTTGATTTCGATATTTAATTTTTCAATATGATATTTAATGATACCATTCAACCTGCCATGATCTGATGCATTCCGATTCATAAGGCAAAGAGTCAATATTTGACAATATCACTGAATCTGCTACGTTTGATTTTCGATTCTTAAGAGCATAATTCAGTACTTGACGATACCGCTGGATCTGCCGTTCAATTTCAAGTCAATGATTTGATATTTGACATTACTGCTGAATCTGCTAAGACAGGATTTGGATGATGATATTGATTCGTAATACAAGGATTCAGTATTTGACACTAAGACTGAATCTGCTATGCTATGATTAAATTCTGATTTATACGACAACGGTTCAGTATTTGACCGCAGAATCAGCTCGAGTCGAAGTTTAACGATAGCATTGGCACTGCTGTTATTCGATATGATTCAAAAGGAAACGATTCATTATCTAACAGTTCCGGTGTATCTGCTGCGATTCTAAAGATAACGATCCGATATTTGACAATGCCGCTGAATCCAATCTAATCTAATCCTCTAATCGATGTGACCAACTTTGGGGTAGAATCTCACAAAGATGTCATGGTTTTGGACTGAACTGGCGAGATTCCTAAGTAAAACCACGTCACAGACACTTACATTTCTTTACTTATTTGGCAGATGCTTTTTTTTCCCCCCAATAAGTGATTTCCGATGATGATAAGGAGTCAGAAGTATCTGTCTGGAAGTCGTGGTTGTGGGTTTAAATCCCAGAGCCGCTGGTTGGTCCTCGAGAAATGCCTTCGAACACTCAAAAGCTTAGCTTTACTACTTGTATTGGAATTCATTCCGGATAAAAGTGATCCATGCAGATCCGAGCAGACTTCAGCGTAGTCCTGGGATTAGTCGAGACGACACGGGATGAGTCGGGATCACAGCTCCATCTGGTTCCGTCGCTGAAGTGTCAGATTGCTCTGAGATGCTCGGCTGCGGCAGAACTCTAGCGGTGTGTGTTATGAAAGGCAGCGCGGCCTTTGTGCTCTGTGAGCTTAAAGGTCATGCAGAATGAAATCTTGATCTTTGTGGACACACACACACACACACACACACACACACACACACACACACATACACACAAGACCTAGTATGTTTAGTATATATTTTTGTAGGCGTGACGTGGCATGTGTTTACAGCAGGGAGGTAAGTAGAGCAGCTTACACACACACACACACACACACACACACACACACACACACACACATTTACACTACATCAGAGTGTGTGTATAAGGGTTGAAGCTTCCTGCTGGGCCACGCTCACAGCTTTAGGGTTAATGCATCTCCATCATTACTGCTGCTCCAGGCAATGTTGTGTGTTTAGATGTGATGAAGCGGCGTTTTTATCCATGCACATGTGCTCGATCTGCAAATAAAAGATTATATTTGGGTGACGGGGATGATGTAATCGGCTATCAGCCATGACGAACACGTAAACGGCGCTAATCCTTGACAGACTGCGATTGCTCATTTTGAGAAGATGGAGAAGTAGAGAGGGAGGACCCGTTTTAAACAGCTTGTGAAATAAGCCATTTTCCCCAACAAAGGAATATTTGCAGTTTATTTACGTTTGAATGATGAATTAACATACAAATAAATTAGCAGATGAAATAGTTTTTGAAATTGAAATCTGGATTCTGATTGGTCAGCAGGTATTGATTCGTTCTCTGTAACAGCAGGTCGCAGGTGTATATTAAGTAATGTTTCTACAGTGACCGCTCAGTTACAGAAAACACGTGTTGATATGGTGAGTTATTCCTGTAAGGAGCTGTTTATTTTTTTACATTTATATCAGGAGTCTTCAGTTTTAGTTCGCACTTTGTAGCTTTACGTTTTGTAGCTATAATCCAGTGAAAGTTTTTATGTTGCGTAACGTTCGTTACGCCTCAGTTTGTCTGATCACCGCTGTCACAATAAACCTTCATTTTGCTAGCACAGCTATTGGATTCTCGCCATTACATGACTGTAAATACGGGAGTAGCACATCTACGGTAAATACACTAATAAACGAGCGGATTTCATTGAGACTTGTGTATAAATGAAATTGCGTGGCTTTGCTCTTTGAGTTTATGAACATTCTGGAACATTCTGTACTGTTATACTCCATAAAATGTACATTTTTGTGTGATAGTTCTTGCAAGAAAAGTCTGTGTGGTAGATGTAGAGGGAAAAAAATTGCGTTGGTCGCTGTTTTACATTACACTCGATCCTCTGTGGTTGTCATGGCAACGTGACATCAGAGCTGAGCCCAGAAAATCTCAGCCATTTATACAACACGAGAGGCCACACTGAGGGTGATCCAGCCGTGTGTGTGTGTGTGTGTGTGTGTGTGTGTGTGTGTGTGTGTGTGTGTGTGTGTGTGTGTGTGTGTGTGTG
>JAQQZR010000018.1:868976-879401 GCA_030068235.1 Notoglanidium macrostoma | reverse complement strand
GTGTGTGTGTGTGTGTGTGTGTGTGTGTGTGTGTGTGTGTGTGTGTGTGTGTGTGTGTGTGTGTGTGTGGTTTTCAGAGCACTATGCTACTGAACCTCTACTGCTGTAATAAAACTTTAACACTCTAAGTCCCTTTCCTACAATAAATATAAGCTGCCACTTCTGAGGACGACTCGCTGCCCAAGTCTTATTTTGTTTTACTGCGTTTTCTTCGATTTTTACCTCCTTTATTTTTCCTCAATTACCGGGCTTTATAACCTACAGCCTCCTTTTGTACCTCGAGTAGGTGCTTATAATTTCTGTTATAGTTCTTTAGCATAATTATAATTCACCAATGTGGCAGTTGTTTCTGTAGTTAATTTTAAGAAGCTTCAATTCCATATTTAGCTTGTTCACATAGGAAATAACTTTGGTACATAAACAAAATACAGTTCGGTTTGCTGAAGCCTTTGGCCATAGTATAGCCATACTTTTCACTGCCTTCTTCACTGCATTTATCCGGCTCTACTGATGGAAAAAAAAGACTAGCGCTGTGAAACACATGACTTATGCATGTAAAAATGTGGACCCAAGTTAAGTGGAGCATAAACTCTGTAGGAATTCATCCATATCACACCGTCTCACACTGTAAATGCTGTGAATTTTATTTACAATTGGTGGTGTGTGGAAAAAACAGCTGGTTCACGGTTCCAGAGCTCGTAAGCAATGAAAAAATCAGCACAAAGGTCAGATTTATAATGTCTGAATAATAAATACCACTGTTATTTGGTGGCAAGGTGTAAACCAACTGCACAATTAAAAAACTAATTCTTCAATGGTGAAATGGCACAGGGTAAAAAAAAAATAATAATCAGTCCAATAAAACCGTCCTAATGACCAAACTACTATTAAATTCACACTAAAATAGTTATTTTTCACACTTGTGTCTGGTTCGTTTCTGCGATTTTTAATTGGCCCAGCCACTATGCGTCTACGCCGCTACGCTGCAAATTATTAGTGAAAAGTTTCGGATGAATATATTGTTGTTCGGTTGTGGTAGCACAAAGACACGGCGTACCATGTGGTTTATTAGCATTACGAACATCCAGGTAGCATGGATAACGGATCGCATGGTAGTTTTAGCTAATAGACTTACACTGATACTGTGCTTAGCACCGAGTCATTCTTACAAATGCGACCCCTGTGGATCACTGCGTGATGCTAGCTCTCTGTACAATGGCTTCCTTTAAACGAGCCCCGTTCTTCCTGTGCGTGTGTATATGTATATATATATATGTATGTGTGTTTGAGACCAGAGGCTTTGTGCTGCTGTAGTCCTCTGCCATTACATTGTCACAATGCCCAATAATAACCTCTCTAATAACGGGTTAGGCTGCCCCCCCCCTCCCACAATCACACTGTCCCTTCTCCACTCTCCCTCCCGTAGCGCCCTCTTCCTGAGGCAGCTTCGCCTCTTCATCTTCGACGTCACCGTAATTAGCACAGCTGAATAAGGCCCAGCTCGCCACCTGCAATTACCCAGATTGCGGTTGACAAAGCGGCGTTCTGAATGAAACGGATGCTGCTGTGTGACTGACAGAGCGCAATAATGAGGAGCGGAGATGCCACGAAGAGCATCACTGCTGTGTAGGGGAGAGGGCACGGAGACCTCCTGCTGCACTCTGCTTCTCGGGTTTATCCTACCCGGCTAAATATATCCAAATGGTTTGCACAAAAATAGCTAAATCAATCTTCATTTTAACCATGATTGCTTATGGAGATTGCCCACCAAGTCGGGGGGGTGTAGAGTAAAATAAGGTAGATCCCAGAGTCAGTGGGAAAGTTCTGGGAATGATGAAGGAACCTCAGATCACTGCAGGTTTCCCTTCAGACGTGGTATGCCAAAGTGTAATGAGGTGCTGATCAAAGCAAGCCAGTCAGGAATCTGTGCAATGAAAACACTGTATGCTCAGGTATTATTATTAATATTATTATTAACTCCAATTTCAGTGGTGTGAAGTCTCATATCACACCATCAACGTCACTCAATCTCAAATAGATCCAGAGGAATAGACAGAGATAGACAAGAGGGACAAGAGTCAGGGACTGGTCTTTCGCATCATTAGTCAAAGGGTTGCTAATTCTTGGCCATGTTTAAATTGAAATAAACTCTCACAACCTCTATCTGTGGACATCCCATAAGCACCAGGGTGGAATCCACTATTTCTAGAACAATAGGAGATACTATCCTGCTTGTAAGTGACCCTGGCCATTGAGGGCTGCGTTCAAAGCGGCGATGTCAGAGCACCAAACATGGAGTCTCGAAGCCTGGCAATGAAGTGTATCAAATCGACCTATAATGAGCTTAGTGTGTACAGTTGTTTATGGCATTTTTGTTTTATTCTCTACAGGTCCTGTGGGAGAGTACGGAGCCGTTAGTAGTGTGTGTGTGTACATGACCCTGGCCCCATGATGATGATGAAAGGCCTTTCCAGCAGCCGCAGCCACCACCACATGGTGGCCTGCGAACCTTCGTATGACCCTATGGGTCACCACGGTGATCGCAAGCCCTACCTCATCAGCCAGATCGAGGCTCCGCCTCCTCCTGATCATCCGTATTACTCGTCGCGGAGCTCGTACCAGCCGGACTGTGTGGTGCCTTATGGTACCTTCCCGCGGCGCCACTACAGCACAAGCCATGAGCCTAAAGAAGAGTGTGCTGTTGTGCCCTACACGGGTGGAATGGGGCCTGCGGGAAAATGCCAGCGAGTGCCAGTTAACTTGGTGGAACATCTGGATCGGCAGCTCCCGATGGCACGGGATGGCTATCACACGTTGCAGTATAAACGGGCAGCGGCTGCTGCGGCTGCTTTAGAGCAGCGCAATGACAGTCCTGGGCGTATCCGGCACTTGGTGCACTCGGTACAGAAACTTTTTACCAAGTCGCACTCGTTAGAGGGGCCTCACCATGGCGGACATGGGCACGGACACAGTAAGAGCAGTATGAATGGAAGCAAAGCTAGTCCTGACGGAGAGAACACGCCGGCACCAACACCACGGCAGCGCAAGCGGAGCAAAAGCCGTGAGCGCTGCAAATCGGCCGAGCCCAAGCAGCGGACTCCACCCTCGGGATACTGGAGCTCGGACGAGCTGGAGCGGGACGTCTGCCCTCTGCGCCATGCCGCGCCAGGCATCATGACCGTGGGGCGTCACCCGGAGCGGGCGCAGTCTCAGTACTTCCTGGAGGCATGCGGAGCAGAGCCAACGCTGAAGAACTCGCGCAGCAGCAGCGATGTGGCCAAGTGTACGACATGCGCCATCACTGCACCAGGCACAGACGTGGCACAGCTGGCAAAGAAGAGCGCGTGGTCGTCCTCTCTCACGGTGAGCAGGGCGCGCCAGGTGTACCAGCAGGCCGCTGTAAATCTAGATAAGGCGCTAGTGAAAGCAGAGGCTTGTCAGCAGGAGCGCACATGCCAATTCTTGCAGGTATGCCAAATCCAAATTTAAAAAAATTCCAACACCCTTTATTAATAATTCCCCCCCTGCACCCCCATGCTTACCTCACCTACCTTCACTTTCACCCTCACCACCACCACCACCGTCACATCCTCTTCCTCCTCCTCTCCTCCTGCTTTCTCCTGGAGAGAGGCTCCAGCTTTGATTTGAGTTCTGCTGAGAAGTAAGTGCAAACCACTAGCCGCCTTACTTTCTAGTTAGATGATCATGTATTATTTCCGGTATTTTAATTAATCTCTGAACCTTTAAAATTTCATCTCTTTCTCTATAATTTTTTTCCCAGTCCTTTCTTTCATTTGTGCATTATTGAGCTTGTGTGTATTAGAACTGTCACAATTATAACATCATTGAGTAATCGCAAGTATATGTGTTGATCAAGTTGATCAAAAATATCGACGCTACATTTTTGTTTACGGTCTGGACAGAGATTTTGCTTGCTTTTATGTTCAGTACATGTATGTGCATTGTTACACTACTATAAAGACCTATTTATATATATTTTTGACATTAAGTAAACACCTCAGGAAAGATTCTCATCATGATGGGCATCATCATACACAGATGATGTTACTTTTCGTTGCGGTCTCAATTTCCAAATTTTGTGGCTCCTCCTAATAACCTGCAGTCACTTCGTATGCGAATGGACCATTACTCTTTGTTATTAATGCAACGTGAAGTATAAGGAAACGTCAAAGCGTAGATTGTTGATGTTTAAACGGCAATAAATTCAAAATGTCATGATTGTGACGGGTCTAATGGGTATGCATGTGTGAAATAAAGAAGGGACACGGGACGGGTGTGTATGTCTGTTCGATGTGTGATTAAATTAAATGAAAAGTGGTTTGGGTCCCAAGTGACAAATTGAGCATTTGAGGATTTCAAATCGGGAGTTAAGCGTTGACTGTTTCGTTTCCAAGGAATATGTGAGAGCCTTCGTTTCATCACATGTTCAATTATTTAAATCTGCATAAAAGCACTTCAGAAAGAGAGCAGAGTGCTGATGGTGGGTTGCATCACATGTTTAATTATTCAAATAGACCAGCTTTTGGGTTCGAGTCTTACCCCCGCATGCAGGCACCAGTTGCCTGGAGAGCACATCCTGGGATTGAGTGACAGGGATTCCTGGGTCAACCAGGGGCGGAGCTTAGGTTAAGATTTGATAAGTTAAGCTCCGACCTTAAGCCCTTGCTGTCTGTCACTCAAAATCAGGATGTGATCGCCGGATACACATCAGCCAAAAGAAGCCAATTTCTGCATATATAGTTCAGTAGATATATTACAAAAAATATGAACGCACATTTAACTAACATAAACAGTGTAGCATAACAATTCATCATCTTATACACTCTGCTAGGCTAATAACATGCTCATGAATGATGCATATTAAATGCTAATAAGCTGCATGTGATGAACTGGGACTTGTACAATGAAATATTAATAGACATTTAGGGTAATAATTGTCTTTAAAGGGTCATTACACACAAGACCTGCAGTAGTTTGCACTATGTGCACCAAAAATATGAGATGCTAATAAAAACTGAGGAAAAGTTCAGGGTAATAAACGCCTGTCGTTAAAGGGTCATTAAACATGAGACCTGCAGTAATTATCACAGCAGCATTGTGAAGGGGAAATAAATGCCACCTCGACGTGCACTGACCCTAACCTCACTGTTACATACTGTTGCAGTACTAAAACATACAGAAAGTTCATGGCAATAAATAAAGACCCTGTGAAGGAGGTGTGGCCTATATGCCTGTCAGTCCTACAGAAAGAGGTGTGGCCTATATGCCTGTCAGTCCTACAGAAAGAGGTGTGGCCTATATGCCTGTCAGTCCTACAGAAAGAGGTGTGGCCTATATGCCTGTCAGTCCTAGTGAAGGAGGTGTGGCCTATATGCCTGTCAGTCCTACTGAAGGAGGTGTGTCCTCTGTACCTGATAGATATTGGCACAGAGGCCACGCCTCCTCTGAAAGTGTCACTGAGCAAGGTGCAGCCTATGGGCCTGCCACTCTCACAGAAAGAGGTGTGGCCTTTGTATCTGTCAGATAGTGAAGGAGGTGTGGCTTATGGGCCTGTCAGTCTGAGAGAAAGGGGCATGGCCTGTGTTAGTCTTATTTAAGGAGACATGGCCTATTTTCTCAAGCTCGGAGCTCCTAGTAAGTCCTAGTTAGTCCTAGTAAAAACATTTTGTGGCCCCATTGTCAGTTGTACGGTTTGTGATTGTAGTAATAAAAATGAAACTTATATAAATGTATACAGTGCCTTTTCCATGTCCAAGCATGCCTCATAAATGTAATCACAAATGTAATAGAGCAACCAGATCCAACTGTAATAAAGAACACTTTAAAAAATGAAGCTTTAACAGACTAGAAGCACAGAGATGCATTACGAGTGATTGACTGTGATTCACAGCTTCTCAGTCACACATCCTCCTCCTTCTGAAGAGAGGATTTCTGCCATGTTCTCTCTCACCATCAGAAATTGCAAAGAATAACTTGTATCTTTTTTTTTTTTTTCTTTTTTTTTCGGACGTGCTAAATTCAGAACCCCGGTTGCCATAGTAACTGTGAATGAATGTTCCGTGTTTTTTTTTTTTTTTTTTTTCTGAACAGTTGCAGATTGCGGGATGCGGGATGGCACTTCGCTTTCGAGCGAGGCGGTTAATCCCACTCGAGCGCTGGATGATCCTGCTGCCAAATTATCCGTAATGATGTTTTGATAGCGTGTCTAACAGCTGTTAGGACTTCTTAAGATCTTGTTCGAATTGTACGTGTAAAAAGTGAGAGAGAGTGAGAGAGAGAGAGAGAGAGAGAGAGAGAGTTTTTGAAGTTGGGATGATATGCTAGCATCCACAAAAACATGGTCATGTTACCCTAGCAATTTAACTCCATAAAAAATGTGTGAATTAAAACGGGACTCCATTTTTATCACTCGCGACCTTTTAAGAGAAGCATTTAAGCGTAGCACTTCAGCACATCTTGGAAGCATGTTGTGAAAAATACCAAATGGTGTCCCAGAGAAACATCCAGAAGTGTGTCTTGGATGGCTGTAATGAGCGGAATTGGATGCTGTGATGTTCGACAGGATCTTTTATCCCCTAAATGAGGCAGGAAGTCAGAGCGGATTGGCATGCTGGGAGCCTGTACTGTGGATTGCTGCTCAGTTGGGTGCTTAGTGCTCAGGCTCTCAGGGAAAACTCCTAGTGTGTTTTGGAAAGTCAAAGAAGACGGCATTTGTGGAAGAGTTTCACAGAAGTCTAGCATATGCCAGAGCGATTTCACATCTCAACAAACTTACAGCCTACAGGAACTACACACATGACACACAATCATTTCAGAGTCACGTACTATAGACGAGCTAGCTAACTCATGAATTAGCTAAGCAAGACGCTAGCAACCTAAATAAACCAAAGAAAATGAGGGAGAAATTTCACAGCTGATATGACAACGTCCAATCAGCATGTGGTTATTATTAGTTATAGGATTATTGATGCTTCCCCTTAACACTCACAGATATGGTGAAAGGATGTTGATGCAGTTTATCATCATTTCATCATTTTGTCACTGCCTGTCTACAGAGAGTCTGCTCACTTCCTGTTAATGCCATTTTACCGCAATTAGCTGCAATTCACCTAGAGGGCGCTCACGAGATAGTTCACAATGAATGAGAGTGAATGGAGCTAAAACAATTTACACCTACTAGACAAACACCCAAATTTTATTTTAGTTTTTGCAAATATAGTATCAATTATAATTATTATGCATTTTACAATATAGTATCAATTATACATATCAGAATTGAAATGAAAGCATGCTAATGTCCTTTAGTTTGTCTTACAGAGTGGCCGGGTTTGCCTTTTAAACGCTAGCATTATGCTAAGCGCATTCTGCGTACGTTCGCAGAAAGTTAGCCTTTTATGAACAGACTCGCCTTCCCTGTAAAAAAGAAAAAAAATGAAAGGATATTAGTATTTTTTTCATTTCAATTCTGATATATAACCAATACTATATTTGCAAAAACTAAACTAAAATGTAGGCTTTTTTGTCAATAATTCTTGTAGCCAATTAGCTCCATTCAGTCCCATGCATCTCGTGAGCGTCCTCTACACAATAGGAAGTTCCGAGAGTGGACGTTCTCCCCTATTTAGAAATTCTCTGGCACGATATTTGCAGCGCCCCCTGCTGTCTGTGTCACTGAATTGGGAAATAAGATGTTTGCACTATAAAAGATTAACATACTCTCCGTTTTCACAACAAAATTTTTTTAATAAAATAAATAGCAGCAACAATTTGATATTTGATGGTACTAATAAATCTGCTTTGATACAATTGAATATGATTGGATTTCGTATCCTCCGACCAGTGGATTGTTGTTAATTCACAAATGAAGAAGTACAATTGAAAAATATGAAATATGTTTACACACCAGTTGTTTGTCCTTTATCAGTAATAATATAAAATATTCATAATAATATTTATAATCGTAGCACTGACTCATTTTAATTGATGCATCAGATCGTTACCCTACTGCCATCTACGTCAGTTGCGCTGCTGCTGTTTCCTGTGTTTTTCGCAAGATAGACAATAAAGTCACCTCCTCCACCCTCACCATGTTACTGGTTGTGAATGTTTTAGCTCTACTCTGCCCCTTGTGGATAGAGCTTTTAATGCTTTGGATACACACAAGTTACACAATGCTGCTCACGTTGCAGCTACGTCTGCACACATGCACATAGTGAAAAGTGTATTTGCAACGTAATTTGGTCAAGTCTGTGATATCTGACTCCAGATCAGGGTTTATATCCAGCGATATTAGGTTGTATTGTTCTACCATATCCGAACATCGCTTACTGGTGTTTATATACAAGGCTAGTCAGGTATTTTCATGAACATCATGCCCTGAAATCTTAGTATCGTCACCTCGAAGCTTTGTGTGAGACGTTTGCAGCGAAAGGAGATGGGGTTGTTTGTCACATGACCTTAAAAAAACAGTTGCTGTGACGTGTCCAGTCAGTTCCACAGCAACGTCTTTAAGGAATAAACACATCTGAGTGTGTGTGTGTGTGTGTGTGTGTGTGTGTGTGTGGGCACGTTGGTTTTATCACTAACTGCCTTTTATACCCGCTGTGACGCCAGGGCCCTCCGTTTCCACGGCAACAGTAGCTCTGCACTGATTCACACTGTGGCAGAGGAATTCTTTAACGTGGGATTTTTCGCTCTGTGGCGTGTGAGAAGTCGGGGAGAAAAAAAATCTGTGTGTTACATGCATCTGCACACACACACACACATACACACATTTGCAACATTAGCCCGGGAACAGCCATCTCTCAGCTGATTGACTTGGAAATTATGTGCATGAATGTAAATTTTTGGTCATTTCACTGCTTTCAGCTTTCAGAACCCTGCATTACAGTCAGATTGTGTGAATTGTTATAAATCTGCGATGTCGAACATGTGGATTATCTAATGGAGCTGATCTGAGTTTGTGTGTGCGAGTGGAGTCGAGACAGATGTTGTGATACGCAGGGAGGCATCGTTAGTCCAATCATGCGAGCTCACACCGGCAGTCTCATTAATTATCTCTGCCCACTGTGTGTGTGTGTGTGTGTGTGTGTGTGTGTGTGTGTGTGTGTGTGTGAAAATGGCATGGATGGCTTCATTTCACCAGTAGGTTTGTACTAGAATAAAAGGCCGCATTCTCTAAAACGTGCACTCCAGTAGTATACTTCTGAAATAAAAAATTGTACCTTTGTAAATTTGAATATTAATTAACAGTGATCATTAAATTTCGTCAGTTTTTACCAGTAAGATTCAGTATCTGAAATGGCACTGCGATAATTTTTAATATGGAAGCTATATTTATTATTATTACATATTTAATGTGAAACGTCTTATTAAAAAACAGTACGACACTAACGGCATAAGCCGAAACACTCACGTCTGAAGTTTTTTAAAGTTTTTATGGGAGTGAGCGTCATAATCTCGACACGTCGTATGTCGAGATGTATGTAACCCGAGGATCCCCTGTATATAAAAGTTATAAGAATCAAATTTTATTTTATTTTATATTATGGCTTTAATTATTTCATATTTTTTAGCATTCCTATTTAAAAAAAAAATAGGAAGCTTTAATTATTAAAAAATACATAAATAATTAAGACAAAAGAATGACAATTCCAAAATATATGCTACATATATTATATGATATTAAATATAAATAAATATATTAAATGCAGGATTAAGAATTTTTAAATCTTAAATTAGAAAACTAATTAAAAGTGTAAGAAATGTAATTAATAACAGTAGAATGTATTAATTCAGTTCTAACATATTAATATAAACGTTTTATATCTTAATGAAAGGATTGATCAGGACTAAGATTTTAGCCTGGATTTGAAAATTGTTACGGTACTCAAATTTAAATATTTACATTTTGAAATGTTTAATTTTGAATTGTTATTGTTTTATATGGAATAATAAATTGATGTTTTAAATGCACAAAAAACTGTCTTAGACAATATAAAGCTCCTGGAAATCCAGACTGAATAAGATTGCAAATCTGAAACGCGCCCGTATCTGCATGCCCCGCCCCTTCAGGCCCTCGCAAACTGCTGCTGCATTGCTCACATTTGCATACAGAAACCTGATTGGCTTTTATTTTGTTATAACACAACAGCACTCGTGTTTAACACTCAGAATGTTCAGGATCATGGTTAGCTGTTTCTTAAAAGAATGCAGAATGAGCTTAAATGACGTTAATAAAGTTAAAATAATAAAATAATTATAATTTACATAAAGGAAAAAAAACTGAAAAATGATGAAGTTTAGGAGGCCTTTTTATGCTCTTTGTAGCCTTTAGTTTTGGTGTGTGTGTGTGTGTGTGAGTGTATGTGTGTATTTGTGTGTGTGTGTGTGTGTGTGTGTGTG
>JAQQZR010000018.1:837476-859353 GCA_030068235.1 Notoglanidium macrostoma | reverse complement strand
CACACACACACACACACACACACACACACACTCTAACACTCTTGTAGTGTGCAGGCGTTGGGGATTATGTCGTGTTTAGTTTGGGGCTTGAGGATTTTCTCCCTCTTTCGAAGTGAACAGTTTGCAGTTTGTGAAACATCACATTTGGATGATGGAATTTGATGGAGCTTTACTAACACGTTATTTCTGGGCTGTGGGGTTTTTTGGTATCTGGGCTAAGACACACTTTGCCTAATTTTTTATTATCTTTATGTTCACACTAATGAAAAGATTAATATGTATAAAAACATGGAGTGAAAATGCATTCTGGATTTTTTTAAGCCAAATAAATCCCCTGGTTAGAAAAGTAGATATTTGATTGATTGATTGATTGATTGATTGATTGTACTGATCTGAAATGACCTGGAAAACCTGTGAAATGTCCCTGTGAAACATTTTTGATAATTGGAAATGTAGACTATTTATTTATTTATTTGTTTGTTTATTTATTGGAGTTTATTAAGTTTATGTAGTATGTCCCTATTGTACATTAATAATCTTAATTAATAGTTTATTTAGAAACACTTTCTGTTAATGCTGTTTGTATAACTATCAACAAATACTTTCTTGACATGTTTTAATGCATTTGTGAGGATGATGAATATTCAGAGTGCCGGCTTCTGATTGGCTGAGCTCTGTCTGTTTTGCAGTGTCGTCGTGTATCACCACCTATAAGAAGACGCCTCCACCGGTGCCTCCGCGCTCCTCCACCAAGCCCTTCATCAGCATCACGGCTCAGAGCAGCACCGAGTCGGCGCAGGACGCCTACATGGATGGCCCGGGTCATCGCCATGGCGACTCGATACTGCACTCGGCCCTCAGTAACTCCACAGAGAGCATCGACAGCATGAAGGCTCTGACGGCGGCCATCGAGGCGGCGAACGCGCAGGTGCATGGCCCCGCAAGCCAACACGTCAGCTCCAGCAACATCGCCGGCATCGATTCCCCCCTGCCTCTGCCTCTGCCTCTGACCCTGCCCCTGACCCTGCCCCTGACCCTGCCCCTCCCTGTCCCCATCCCCATCCCCATCCAGGTCCCCGCACTGGAGGACACACACAGAGACACACACAGAGACAGAGACGCTCTCCGCAAGGGCCGGTGTCTCTCCATCGGCATACAGGTGAGAGAGAGCGAGAGAGAGAGAGAAACAAACAAACGGAAAAAAAGGGAAAAAGAGAGACAGAGTAAGTGGGAGAAAGCAAGACAGCAAAAGGGAAGAAGAGAGACAGTGGGATAGAATAAGCAAGAGACTTAATGGGAAAGAAAAAGAGGGTGAGAGAGGGAGAACATAAGCGACACATAGAGGGAAGGATGAAATGTGAATGAGAGAGTTAGAATAAGAAAGAATGCTAAAGCGAAAGCAGAAAGAAAGAGAGACAGAATGAGTAAGAGAGACAAAGACAGAGAGACAGAGACGGAGAGAGAGAGAGACGGGGAGAGAGAGAGATGGAGAGAAAGAGAGAGAGACGGGGAGAGAGAGTGAAAGAGACTGATAGACTAATAAATAAACTAATCAGAAGAAAATCCTGATAAAATCCTGATATAATAAATAAAGAGTTAACAAAAATATTGACACCCCTGCAGTACCAGCATGGTCCACTGAGGAGCAGCAAAGCGCAGGCTGAAAAGCACTCAGTAAATCATCCTGTTAATGAGAAATGAGTAAAAAAGCTTTAATAATGTCTGTGTGTGTGTGTGTGTGTGTGTGTGTGTGTGTGTGTGTGTGTGTGTGTGTGTGTGTGTGAGTGCGCGGGTGGAGGGCCCTGACGATCAGGAGGCAGAGGACCAGTCGAAGTTTCAGTCAGTAGGGATCCAAGTTGAGGACGAGAGAAGGTTTGTGTGTGTGTCTGTGTGTCTGTGTGTCTGTGTCAGTGTGTGTGTGTGTATGTCTGAGTGTCTGTGTGTCTGTGCGTGTTTGACCCTTTTTCCTGTACAAATCTATGATGAATCACAAACATGACTCAGCTGCAGTATTGTTGTGTTCTTTTAGCTGAAATGTCATGCATCACACACACACACACACACACACGCACACACACACACACACACACACTCGCCTGACCTTACGCCATGCCTCATGTCTGGTACACTATGAGTCTCCTTAGTGCAGCCACATGTAGAACCAGCTGCAAATATCAGAGCTTTTATCATGATGTCCCAATCTACACCCTCTGCGCTATGTAGTGCACTTTATAACGGGCAGAGGATTAGAATGTAACGATTATAGCTAGGTGGTTAATGTAGTGAAGTGGGGAGTGATTTGGGACTCAGCCACAGTTAATCAATCGTAGAATCTGAGTGGTGTGAATAGGGAGTGTGATGTGGGACACACCTGAAATGAAAGGATAATAATGTTCATTGTGTCCACTATAGTGGATAAGGGTGTGTGATTTGGGACACACCTTCAATTAACCAATAATAGTGTTCATGTAGCATGCATAGGGTGTGTGATTTGGGACCCAGCCACACTGCAGTGTGGATGCTGTGATGTTTGCGATAGAGTTTAATTCTCTTTCTGTGCCTCTGCAGTCATCGCCGGATCATGCGCTCCAACAGTGTGACGGCGGCGGTGCAGGCCGACCTGGACATGCCCGATTTCTCTCCAACCGAGTCTCCAGACGCCGACATCACCTTCTGCCGGGACGCCACAGCCTCCACGGTGAGCATCCAGGGCTCGGGGAACCACTACCACGCCTGCACCTCAGACGACTACGCCTCTGTGGGCTTCGACCCGTCCGTGCTGCCTCCTCCCGAGCCCTGGGTGGACAGCGGCATTCCCGAGGACTCGCTGCAGAACGCACGGAGCCGCTCGGTGTGTCAGCGTGATGGACGCTGGTTCCTCAAACTGCTGCAGGCCGAAGCCGAGCGCATGGAGGGCTGGTGCAGGCAGATGGAGCAGGAGGAGCGGCACAACGAGCTTCCTGACGACAGTGAGGCAGCTCACACACACACACACACACACACACACACACACACACACACACACACACACACACATACTCTTATAGTGTGCAAATTTGGACATCTGAAAAAGTGTAGAATGTAAATATAAGCCAGTGCCCTCATGAAATCCCACAATGCACCAGTGTCACGTCAACTCACCAAGCTGCATAATTATTAGTGAACGTGTTTAATGAAGTGTGTCAAGACTGAGAGCACTGAAGTGTGCAGAGATCAGCCCTACAGGACCAGAGCCCGATTTAGCACATCTTATATGAGTTAAAGCCAGAGGCGTGAAAAACAAATAAACAAACAAACAACCAATCAGCATCGCTGACGAACACAAATAACAACATGAAACTCTGAAATACAGACGAATTTGCATGTTGATGGTCAAATAATAACAATCTACAAAAGCATATTTCAAATATATACATATATATATATATATATATGATTTAAAAAAAACTGTTTGTCGATAAGTCACGTAATATCTAAAAAAAAATTTTATAAATAAAATATATAAGCATTTTTATTTGGAAAAAAATGTAAACTATTTAGTGCTGAAAAGGAAAAAATTTATATATACAAATAATGTATACAAATAACATTATATAAATAATGTCCATCCATCCATCCATCATCTATACCGCTTTATCCATCTGGGTCGCGGGGATATAAATAATGTATATTTCTTATTACAATTTTGAAGAATAAATACCAAATTTTAACATCCAATCAGCTGCTTAAAAAATAATTTAATAAAGTGATGAAAAGACATTTTGACAAATCGTATCACTTTATTAATATCATTATATCACCCAGTCCTAATACTCTGTGTGTGTGTGTGTGTGTGTGTGTGTGTGTGTGTGTGTGTGTGTGTGTGTGTGTGCACACCCTTAACTTAACCATAACCTTTAGGCCACGCCCCCGTACCTGAATCTCATGATATGCACTGAGCAAGAAAGAGATTCATCTTCAGGATGATTATTTCTTCAATCTAATGATTTGCTTAAATAACTGTGTGTGTGTGTGTGTGTGTGTGTGTGTGTGTGTGTGTAGTTCTGGGGAAGATCCGCAGTGCAGTAGGCAGTGCCCAGCTTCTCATGTCTCAGAAGTTCCAGCAGTTCAGAGAGCTCTGTGAGGAGAACCTGGTGAGCTTTGAATCCTGATGTCTCTTTATGTAGAATTGATTATTAATTTATTTTCACATTTTAAATCCAAATACATGTTCAAAAGCACAATTTTTGTTTTGTGTTTAATTTTTAGTAATATTCTAGTCTACTAGTTTATGTAAAAGCTGTGTAGAGAAGGACTTTATAACATACATAAGTGCTGAATAGTGTGTATAGAACGGTTCATGAGTATATAACGTGTGTGAGTGTGTGTGAGTGTGTGTGTGTGTGTGAGTGTGTGTGAGTGTGTGAGAGTGTGTGTGAGTGTGTGTGAGAGTGTATGAGTGTGAGAGTGTGTGAGAGTGTGTGTGTGAGTGTGTGTGAGTGTGTGTGAGAGTGTGTGAGAGTGTGTGAAAGTGTATGAGTGTGAGAGTGTGTGTGAGAGTGTGTGTGAGTGTGTGTGAGAGTGTATGAGTGTGAGAGTGTGTGAGAGTGTGTGTGAGTGTGTGTGAGTGTGTGTGTGTGAGAGTGTATGAGTGTGTGAGTGTGTGAGTGTGTGTGAGTATGTGTGAGAGTGTGTGTGAGTGTGTGTGAGTGTGTGTAAGTGTGTGTGTAAGTGTGTGTGTGAGTGTGTGTGTGAGAGTGTGTGAGAGTGTGTGTGAGTGTGTGTAAGTGTGTGTGAGTGTGTGTGTGAGTGTGTGTGAGTGTGTGTGAGAGTGTGTGTAAGTGTGTGTGTGAGTGTGTGTGTGAGTGTGTGTGTGAGAGTGTGTGAGAGTGTGTGTGAGTGTGTGAGTGTGTGAGAGTGTGTGTGTACATTTGTATTTACAAGATGACACATTTTGACATGCCTGAGAAGTTACCGCAAACTTCATTCACTCCTACAACACAAGAATGATGTGTTATAACAGTGTTATAAATGGAGTGCATGCCGATGACTTCAGTGGTGTTGCTTTTTGTCTGCAGTGAAGCTTTCTTAAAGCATTTGTGCTGAAAAAAGTTTCTTTTGAATAAAAGATTAATTGGTTAATTGACAGTTTAACAGTGGTGACCTCTAGTGGCCAAAACTAGTAAATACTAAAAGATCTTTAATAGAGCAGGAACATTGTGCCTTTGAAAGCTCATATGATGTTCTCATGGCACACTGGAGTGTTGGACAACTTGTATATTATATACAATATTGCATATAATATTGTGCTCTATAACCTCACGGTTAACGTGTTCTTACCCGCAGAACCCCAACGCTCACCCGCGGCCCGTGGCTCAGGATCTGGCCGGCTTCTGGGACATGCTGCAGCTCTCCATCGAGAACATCAGCCTGAAGTTCGACGAGCTGCACCAGCTCAGGGCCAACAACTGGAGACCCCTCGACCCCCCCGAGAGAAAGGTACAGCAATGATGACTTTATCCTGGATGTACGAGGGTTCTAAGAAGTACCGAAAGAGCACTAGCACTCAGGAACTTACACACACTTGTCATATTTGTGACACAATATTATTAATAATACTAATACACCTCATCATCGTGCTGAAGGGAGATAACATGATAAGAATTTTTTATTCATGTGCATGCTTTGACCTCAAAAAGGCCTTTTTCCACTGCACTTAGTATCAGAACTTTTAGTGCCAGAGAACTGGAACTTTTTATTTTTATTCTTTAAACTAGCCAGCAGTTCCAGTTGTGTGTTTTTGGTACTTGTTTAAGATGAGCAGAACAGAAGTGAATGGTACTTGGGGGTGGAGTTAACAGCGCTGGTCGTCACTGATTGGCTGTGCATACACACATACCTTTTAAAGAAATACTTTAAGTTTTCAGATCACAGGCACAGCGACATTACGAGGTTTCTGCTGCGTCTCTAGTGGCTCCACCAGCAGGCCACAGGCATCAGGATATTGAACCTTGTGATCTGATTGGCTGTCACATCCACGATCTGATTTTACCACAGGAAAACAAACTTCCCAACACCATAAGCTTTTCCGAGCAAGATGTAGTCTCTGTATTCAAACAATAATGGAATTCCATCCTCACTATGAGGTAGAACATTGTGAACTGTCCTAGAACCACAAGGTTCCTGTTTGGGCCAGTTCTGTACCATTATCACTTCATAAGCAGTGGAAAAACTCCCAGAGTGATTGAAGCATTGGTTCTGTGCTTTAATGATTAGCGATGCAGTCTGTGACCTGGACGTTTGCTGTATGTTTTCATGTCAGTGTTAGTAAAGTTTGTGTCGTTGATCATCACGGCTGCAAATATCTTTGCTTTGCCTTCTTTCTCATTCACTCTTATTTTCTTTTTTTGTTTTTTTGGTTTTTTTTGTCTGCTTGACAGTGAGCCATTTTCAGACGTCATTCCATCAGGCACTCAAAACCACTGTAAACCCCTCCCCCTGCTGGGCTGCTCCATCCTCACACTCACACACACACACACACACACACACACACCTGTGTGTGTGTGTTCAGATGTGCTTAGTCTCTGTCACGCTTTCACCCTTTCTTTGTTTCCATCCATCCGTTTCTGTGGCAAAAAAACATTTTACAGACAGAACAAAGTATAAAAGTTGTATAGTTTTTATATGTTCACACACTGCCCCCCAGTGCACACACACACTCACACACACACACACACACACACACACACACACACACACACACTCCCGTCTAGTGCAGACACACACTCACACACACACTCACACACACACAGACACACACACACACACACACACACACACACGCACGCTGCCCCTAGTCCTGACATGCGCGTGCACACACACACACACACACACACACACACGCTGGCCCTAGTGCATATGATTGAAAACATATGAAGTGACACATTTTCTTCTTGCCAATTTGTGAAACATTTGGATGGAAATGTACCTTCTCCTTCTCTCTCTCTCTCCCTCTTCCTCTCCCTCCATCTCTCTCCCCGTCTCTCATCTCCCCCTCAGGAGAGGAGGTTGCCTCCCCCTGTGCCAAAGAAACCGGTGAAGTGCCATCCTCCGCTGGTGCGAGATCGCTCTCTCGAGAGTTCGGAGAAGCAGCGGCAGGAGGCTCGCAAACGCTTAATGGCAGCCAAGAGAGCTGCATCCGTGCGCCAGAACTCAGCCACCGAGAGCGCAGACAGCATCGAGATCTACATCCCTGAGGCCCAGACCAGACTCTAAACACCCACACACTAACACACCACATACATCTCTCTTTCTCACACACACACACACACACACACACACACTATACTGCACTCGCGCACATTACTACTGAAAGCACAAACACGCCAGCCTGGTCCGATTCAGAGAGAGGAGCGCCAACACATGTAAACACACACACACACACACACACACACAGAGAAACATGCTACACATCATACTATTGCATTAGTTATCATCACATCCATATTCACTGTTCTATTTCATCTGTTAAAAATATTGCAAAATCTTGTGGTAATATAAATTTTCTGGAGAAAAAAAAACAGTTTCAGTAATGTGGGCGTGGCCACCCACTGTTCAGTTGTTTTCGTCGATATACGTACATGTTAATTAAATAAATTGTTTCCAGAATTTTCTCGACGCCCCCATCGACATGGTTCAATCCTGAATCGCATCCTGTTCACTATACATGCTCACTGCATAGGGCTTAACATAATAGCATAGTGCACTAGATACTCAACAGAGCTCCGTTTGAGTTTGAGCCACATGTGTATGGCGATCGAAATGTGATGCTTTAATTACAAATATAACACATTAACATAGATGGAAATACAGTAGCATCGTTTCTGCATCAAACAGCACAAGATTATTTTGGTAAAACGTTCAGTGTTATCAGTAGATGTAGGTTTAGCACCTGAAAGTAGGTCATGAGTTCTTAATTGTTCAAATTGTGTTTATTATAAATATTTAAATATATTTTAGTATCATTATTGTACACAATAAAATTCAATCTGACAATATTGAATCACACTGTATCATATAGTATTGTACTGAATCAACTCCGAATCAAATCATTAACTCTTTTAAATGTTATACATCAGATTGTCAATGTTGCACTTATGCTCACTGATGTACACACTTCACCAATAAACACACACACACACACACACACACACACACACACACACACACACACACTGTCCTGGCGCTGAATGGATGGGCGGAGTGTTTGTATATAATCTGTGATATACTGTTCCTCTACTGCTACCAGGGACACCACAGCAGGTCTCTGGGTTTTCTTTTTTAATTTTAAATCTCTTTCCTCTCTGATTTGTCTCTGAACTCTTCCTCAGCGTGTAAAATATCTCTCGTCATCTCTCCGACGTCACACCCGTCTCCTGCTGAAGCTGGACCACTTCTAATCTAATCTAATTTAATCTAATCTAATCTAGTGCCCTTGGATCCTTGGACACTTGTCATCATACATGTCGCACTCCACCTTCCTGCCTTGGAAAAGACAAACCTGGTCATCCGTAGCACGGATCACGTCGTGCGTGAGAAAATCAGAACCGAGGGCAAAGGTCAAGTGATGACCTCACCTACTGGAAACATTGCATTGGGTTTTCCCGCAAATGTGAAGGTGTTTATGGAACGATTTGGCCAAAGATGTCTAAACTTGACTCCAAACGTCGTCAGTCAGACAGTTTCAATGTCTTTACTTTTGCACTGGAGCTACGAGGCTAATGTAGCTAACCTAACGGTCACCAAGAACCTTTTCCTTACTTGTGTCGAAAAACTTTATTAAACTTTCTAAGCTCCGCCTTCAAACTTTATTTTAAGAAGTGGGTCCGAAAGGGCAGGAAGATACCAAAGGGCTTTTTGAGGACCACATCCAAGTTACTGTGCTGAGTTGGCTGGCTACGTAGTGTTTAGTAATGTTAAGCTACAGCAGCTGACTTTTATGCTAGCTAAACAAGTTAGCTTTACACAACCACATGCAGTAAGTATTTAATAATGAAACTGAGCACGTCAGTATTCACATTTCATTTCACATTTCACTCAAGACAAATCGGCTAACCTTGAACTGCACACAGGTGACGTTAATAATCTGCACGCGCAGAAACTTGACTTAAGTAGGTGCGTAAACTGACTCTGAATACGAGGAACTTTCCCCACATAGACACTGACATCACTTTTGGACTTAGGTCAGGAATTCTAACTATATAAGTTCAGCTAGCATACTACAGTAACAGCTCAAATTTATTTAATATCAAGCTAATGCTAATGATCTTGTTTCAAACAGTCTAAAGAACTGGATGTGGTTTGAGGAAGACAGCAAACATTATGAGCGAGACAGACTGTTAGCTAGATTAGCCTCATGTCTGATTGACTACATTAGCGGTAATTATAATCTTTTGCCAAATTCTTCCTTTAACTGAACAGACAGAAACTTCAACTTCATTCGCCGTTCTCGCCATCATATGACTTTATATTTCTATATTTCCAACTGCATTTTTCCTTAATTGTAATGTTTGGGTGAAACATGGCAGCAGGACAGGGTATGTTATGTTAAAAAGCAATATTTCATAACCAATCAGCGTTACACTGATGATGTAGAGGCCTACTGCGTGTGGAAGTCGGATTATTGCTAATGAAAGAAGATGCCTTCACTATTCTGTAGCCACTTCTGTTTCCTCTACTGTCGCTTGCTATCGTAAAAACGCTTCTCAGTGATTTCACCCCTCTCGAGGAAATGTGTTCTCTGTTTTAAACCCTGTGACACGTTTAGAAACATATCGTTTAGTGCATATTATACAGATTTACTTCCTTTTTTATGTAGAATTCAGATCTTTTATGGATATAAGCCAATAGCGGTGCTTAATGTAGCCCCGCCCCTACAAAAGAAACTTTATCAAGTGTTTAAATGAGATGAAAACTATCAAACTCAAACTTTTCATCGTCTTCAAGTTAAGTTCATCCTTCTTATAGCCGACTAACTTGTTTCTTTTTTTTTTTCTTTTTTTTTTTAATGTACACTGTATTGTCGCCCATTGGGGGAGTGGCTCTTGGTCATGTGACTCAGTTTGTCCAATCCTGCCAGGTGGGCCGGACTTATCTCAGGACGAAACGTCGACGCAGTGGGCGCAGCAAAATCAGGGTCTCCCAGTGGTCGTGTTCTGTGTTTCTTGAGTGCGTGTGTGTGAAAGGATGCGCGATGTGGGTTTTTTTTGTTTGTTTGTTCGTTTTTTTTACGTGTAAGTCTCGAAAAGTGCTTCCTAACTTCGTTTCTGTTCGGATGAAGTCGAGTAGCCTCCTAAATCTGTGCACACGACCCTTATTTTAGTCCGTAGTGTTTGTACAGAAACTTTACGACGACACGCATGCAGACCTGTTACCATAGAAACACTGTATATCCTATTTGTACTTTAATTCTCGTATTTATTTATTTCCTTATTTATTTACCTTTTTAATGTATTTATTTATTGTTGAGTTTCTTTTCGTATGATTTGGGTTCTGTTCAGTGATCGGTCATGCTCCCTTCATTTTGTGAACATGTTGTACTGTATGTATAGACATGTTGTGTGCAGACAGACAACAAACACACAATAAATTCTGCAAACTTTTATTCCTCTTGCTGTGTGTGCTGTAACTCACACAATACACACATCACATACTGAGGAAAGTGTTTATCTGCAGCACCTGCTCATTCCCTCATATACACACTTTATAATTTCATCTGCTTGCTTCCTTCAGGAGCGTACTCAGCTTTCAGAGCTTTACGATGTTTATGATGATGCCATTTGCTTGTTCCCTAGCTACTTGGCCACTAGCTTTTAAAACTTGCTAATATTATCTGCTAGGTCCCTAACGCCTGAGCCCCTAACTCCTCAGTTCCTAATTACTCAACCTTTAACTGCTTTACCCCTAACTGTTCAGCCCCTATCTACCTGGCCTCTAAATGCTTCTTTTAAAATGTCCCATTCTAACCTGCTTGGTCCCCAGCTGCATTATCCTTAGCTGCTCAGTCCTGAGTTGTTTGCTCAGCAGTTTCCAAAGCCAGCTGATTTTCTTTTTTCATCTGGATTTTCATTAACACTCATTAAAGTAATGAAGAAACGCCTGTACAGGACACAGCTGCAATTCCAGCTTCAGACACCAGAGGGAGCGTCGCAGAGCTCAGGTTGCCTGTAGTGCCTACAAGCTTAGTGGACTGTGAACTTTTATTCCTTTAGCAGAACTGATTACTGATACAAGTATCAAAAATACCAATTTTAGACTAAAGAGTTTCTTGTTCTTAGCTTCTTGAAAGGGATCAGCTAGGAACCTTTAAAACAGACTTCTGTTATAGGCCCTGACTTAGAACTGGACTTGTGTATCATGGAGGACATTGAACATGTACCCTTTTTTTAAAAGAGGGGATTTCATAGATTTGTAATGGTTCCAGCTTTATAAAGGAGTTTTACATGGAACCTTTCTGAAAGGGAAACCCACTGTTGTAGGATCTTACACAGTAACTTGGAGTTCTTACAGAGAATCTCAGGACAATTCAAAGGTGTTAGATGGAGTGTATTTTAAGGTATGTAATTGGACCTTGAGGATCACTTTTGTAGAAAAATGGTTCTTCAAGAGCTCTTTAATTTCTTGCTTTCTAAATGGGTTCAACTTTTTCTAATTTTCCCCAAGGAATTGCTCTGATTTATGGTCTTACGTAGAACCTTTAAGCGTTTTCTCATCTGCTAGTTTTTTAGTTCAAAAAGCTTCATAATTCTGCTTGATCCCTAGCTTTTGGCTCATTTGGGTGCTTAAAATATGGGTTCTTTAAGGGGTTCTTTGAATAGTTGAGGGTTACTAGCTTCCTAAAGGGGTTCTAGTTTGGAATGTTTTCTGAGAAGGAAGCAAACTGTTGTTTCATTCTCTCAGGGCGAACACCGAAGAACGCTTAAGGTTTCTGAATATGAATTTTTTTCTAATAGTGAAGATTTAATGTTAGATATTATAGTTTTTAATACTTTATTGTATGTGAATAACTTCAATTGACAGTGTGTTATTGTTTTTTTTTTAATGTTGGGTAAGGAGAACATTTTGGGACTTAAGATCAACAGTCAACAGTGTGGCAAGAGACGCAGAAGAAACTGAGGTAAGCCTTTGAGTTGTTTAGCTTCCATGGATCTGTCTTAAGCTGAAACACTTTGAAGTGTGATGAACAATATCACTTTAATTATTATGTAGAAGATTCTGAATTCCTGTGGATTAAACCTGACAGAAGCTCTATGAGCAGTTTAATTTCATTTACGCTGAAGCCCTGAGACATTGATTTAATGTATCAGTTTAAGATAAAAATCAACTGATGACCTATATCTATTCCATCTTACTTAATCTATAGAGGACTAGACCAAAGCATGTTCTGACCTCTGTACACGCCAGTGTTTCTTTAAACATAACAACAATAATGAAAATAATAATAATTAAATGTATCAATTTTAAAAATGCATTTTTCTGCAAAAGCTAAAGCGCTGAATGAACACCTTTAGCTTGTGCACTGTCATGAATGATCTGTATTTCGTTATGTTAAAGGAGTGTTAAAGTAAAGCTCGATCCTGCGTGGGAGTCTGTTGAATGTTCCAACTCTCGGAAACAGCCTGGAGCAAACACAGCTTCTCCAGATTAACACAGAAATCACGAGTCTAGGTTATGATGGGTGAATCAATAATCCTCCTAAATCTTAAAGAAGATAAACCTATTAATGTGCACAGCACCTTTAAACCAAATGTTTCCCATTTGCAGAGTGGGTGGAATATTAGGATTGTATTGTATCTAGGTTCGGGGGAAAGAGTACTAAACCGTACCATTTCTTGTCCCTGGAGAATACACCTTTTTTTTAGCCTAGAAAAGTGCATGTTTATCTTGTCATTATCTTGTCGGTAGTTAGTCCTCTTTTTTTTTTTTTTTTCCAGAGAACAACTTTCTTGCAATATCTGATACTTGGTTAGCATTATATAAGGTATATGATTATGCAATAATAAACTTATCTTGGCCCATACAAAAAGAAGGTTTAAAAGAACTTTAAGGAGAAACGTGACGTCATAGGATTGATCCATTGCATTGCCTTTTCGCACTAATGACACGTTCCTCGGAGCAAGCTTGTGCCATTGACTCAGTGTACAAGTTTATAAATCGGGATTATCCGTGCTGACTGCTTTAATGTGCGCTACGTGCAGAGGGTGGAATTCACGCCTTGGTGCTGGACTACATGGCCACAGAGACCGGAAAATCAGGACACAATGTCTCAGTTGAAAAACAAGTGTTGATGCTCTGCATCCCTCCAGCGCGCCTCTAATTTGTCCAGCAGTCTGCAGAGCGGAGCGGCTCTGTGCGCGCTGTGTGCCGCATGTGGTGGGATTCCCAGGATCCCCGCTCTCC
This sequence comes from Notoglanidium macrostoma, assembly GCA_030068235.1. Lineage (NCBI taxonomy): Eukaryota > Metazoa > Chordata > Actinopteri > Siluriformes > Auchenoglanididae > Notoglanidium > Notoglanidium macrostoma. Next base: position 845,916 of record JAQQZR010000018.1, on the reverse strand, counting down.
ATCCCCACTCCCTAACTGTCGTCTTCGGGTTGCCAGATTTAGGCATGTAGGTGGGAATCATGGCCTCTTGCTGCGGTCGGTTAGGGATGTCATGAGATGGTCGGTCTTGATGTTTTAAGCGTTTTCAAAATAAACAGAAACCAAAGCATTTTATTCATACATTTTATTCACATTTATCTTGAAATGTATTATAATTATGATCATTTGGGAACCATTTATCTTTCTCTACAACAAGATTCCTGGAGGAATTTTAGCTATTTTGGTGCGACAGCCTGAATAACCTAAACAACTTGAGATTTTTATACGGTGATGGTTTGTCACGAGTAGCCTATAATTCCAAACCATAGACTCATTTTGTTTACTTACCACTTTTTCTGCCCAGGAGCTCACAGAAAGGAACCCCAGTGTTGCCAAACTGGACTCAAATTCGTCATTAATTAGATTTTTTGGGATTCTTCAAATTAAGATTATTTTAGAAGCCATTTATGTTTCCCAAGCATCTGCAGCAAAGCTCCTGGAGAATGACCTCTAAGATTTTTCAGCTGATATCTTTTGGCATAATGGTGTAAGTGTTTTCAAATAGACCATAATTCCCACCTTACTCAATAATGCAACCAAACCAGGTTTTAATCACGGCTTTTATACGCCCATGAGCTCTCAGGAAAGAACCCCAGTGGTTCCTGTGGTCTGCATTTATATGGCACCTCATTTGCTTATAGTGCCACTCAATATCACTCTGGTCCAGGATCTTCAAATTAATGTTCGCTTAATCAGCTAATTAGCAGTTAAAGGGAAAACAAAGGATACCCCAGGGCTAAAACAGAGCTTCCACTGAAATCTTAAGGGTTTGTCAAATTTGAATTAATTTAATGATCATTCATTGTTTCAAAATTCCTTAAACAAGGTTCCTGGTGGCGTTTTTTAGTGTTCTGCTGGTGGCACAGTCAGAAAAGCTCAAGATTATCCAGCTTCATTATATGACTGTGATTGTGACTGATATTATACATGAATTACTTTTCTTGATCATGCAAGCAAACAATAAACAGCGACGCTTTTTTAGAAGAATATTTAATATGTTCTTCCACTTTTGCAGCCCACTTGCGTGAACACATTGATGAAAATCTGGCAACCGTGACGTGGTACTGAAGCCCTCCGCAGGTTGTTCGTGTACCTGGGCACTTAAAAGCATGAAGAATCCATTAAAAGCTTTTTAGGACAAGGCCAACGCGCGAGGCTTTTTGTGTTCCGCCATTAGCCAAAAGGAACAAAAGGCAGTTTAAGAATATAAAGTATTCTTGCATCGTCTTTATCGACTGCAGCATGTGTAAGTCTTTTATAGGTTTAAATTTATTGGTGCATAATGTCATGGTTGTGAATGGTTAGAAGAGATGGCACCTTTTGGCACTTTTTAGATTAGTGCTTTCTGCTTTTTACTGAAATGTCACATCTTATTCACAAGGTCTTCATCAGGTTACACTATGCAGAGGATGTAAGGGAATAAGGGAAATACTGTGTCAGATCACTCAATTAATGTCACTGAACTTCATCGTCCCCTCCTCTTTTTTTGTAACCTTTACTAATCTAATCCCCGCCTTAAATCCTGTTTGACTGCAGATTACACGGATTAGCCAATGGATTAAACCTTTGAGGAACACGTTTACTTTTCAAATAATGAAAGTGCATGTTTAAAAAAAAACGTCAGTCTCATCCTGTTTATTTATTTATTTTTTTTATTTTATTAAATTTTATTTATTTATTTGCTTCCCTCATCTGCTCTTGCAGACTTCCAGCTAGCACCGACCGTAGGCTGTAAATGCATCACGTGGCCCATGCGGCAAGACGTGTCATTTATAATATGCTTCATTGTACCGTCTGTTCAAAAAAAAACTAAACACAAATCCGAGATCCAAGTGTTGCTATTCCCAGGCCAGCCCCCGGTCCGCAGCGGTCACCGCCGCCGCTGAGGCTCTGACATGCCGCTTAATTGATTGTGTGAAGGTGGCGGTCACGGTGGCGCCGTCTGCGCCCCTGCACCAGCGCGCGCTTCCCGTTCCACCTGTTCCGCGTACATGCGCGTGAATGCGAACGCATGGAATTTGAAAATTAATTTTATCGAAATAAATTATCTAAATAAATGTTATGCATGACTAAAGTGCAAACTGGCGTAGAAACTGGAAAAAAAAAATTTTCTTTTACTTTTTTCCTTCTTTCTTTTTTCTTTTTTTTAGTATAATGATTGCGTGGAGGTCACTGACCGGCTGTGTTTCAATTCTTCTATACGTACATTCAGTGCTCTGAATGCTTCCACACTAGCTCGTGCAGTACGCTATTAAGGTCATCACTGGTTCTTTTCACTTACATTTACAATGGCACTTTGTTAAACATCCGGTGTCTCCTTCTTCTCTAACAATTTTGTACTATTTGATCTACTTTATTACTGTGACTTTACCAGACAGCATCTCAGTTTTAAAGTGTAAATAGTCTTGTCAGAAAATGATTAAATCTTAAAAGTACATGTAGCACATTGTAGCTACTTTATCATCAGAAAAAGCCTCCAACATTAAATATATGAAAAATTACAAATTTAGGGGTTATGTGCGCATGCGCAAACGGTCTAGGCTATAGATCGTTACCTTGCGTCATCATAATTTCTTTTTACTCGGATATCTAGTTCAGGACCGACTTTAGATTTTTACAATGGCACTGTAATTTATCATTCAGTTGCGTTTAGAAAACAAATAAGACTAATAAATTGTAGGCTATTTTTTATTATTTCCTGCATCTTTATTACGTATATTTCACCTGGAAACGATAATGATAATAGCGGACTTGTGCAGTGGTTTAAGGTGCATAAATGAACAGCTTGTTAGAGTGAAGCTATAAAGATGCTCAACAGACATGAGGCAAAATATGTCTAACGTTATCACGAACACAAATTCCGGTCTAAAAGTTGTCACGTGTCTCATCATCATCATCATCATCATCATCATCTAATTATGGGTGAGAATTGTCCAATGCTAATATAACCTGTAGAAATATTTAGCGTAAAGATAAAGAAATTAAACGCAGCGAAAGTCTTTCACAACACATCTACATGTTTCAATTAAGACTTTTTGTAATGAAAGAAAACAGCATTTGTTTCCGGTCCCCTACTCTAACTACTCTTTAATCTATAATATAATCATTAAAAAAAAAGTATTATTCTTTGCGTGATTCATTTATGTTAAGAAAAATGTATTAGCTTATAGACCTAGACTGCTGTGTATTTCTCTTTTAGAACTGAAAAATGTGTTTTTATTAGACCTACAAAACACTAAATAAATAATGAAAATCAGCCATCCAGTATGAGAAATTTATTTTCAAAATTAAATGCCGATTTTAATGTTGTTTAAGGAATGAATAATTATCCTCCTCTAAATTGCGCACCTGTTGGAGCAAACAGCGCACAAATGACTTAGCAAAAAAAAAAAAAAAAGTGCCAAAGTAGGCTACGTTTAAACACGTTTCGCAAAGTGAGGAGCTTCATTTATCTAACAAGTTGCAGGTTTTGAACAGTTGAGCGATTTGTTTTTGGCACAGACCCCTGGCTGTGCGGCGCCCCGACACCACAAAAAAATCTCCACGCTTTTTTATTCATAACGAGCCGCTCCCAAAACGTGCAGCACATTTATCACTACCTTTTTATACGGGCCCCGTTTCAGATGCGCTCTTTAGCATACAGGCTGCTGCAGGCTGCGGTGTTTATTCAGCTCTTTGACTCCGAAACGCGCAAGTGGCGAGATTCCCACGGACCGAGCCTCACGCTGCAGCTTGCTTCAACAACCATTACACTTTTAGCACAGCCTCCTGTTCTCTAACAAAAATGACCCCCCTCTATCTTTGTTTGAATAGGGTGTGTTGATAGACTCCAACCAGCCAGCATCTCAGGTACCAGCGTAATTTGTTGGCCCTCTTTGGCCACCACTGAGAGCCACGCTGCTGCTACCAGCCCCCCTCTAGAATAAAACCATACGCGCCATGTCCTCCAAACACTGCCTTATTTACTCCTCCTTGTCGCTTAATGACCTCTCGAGTGAAATGAAGTGAAATGAAGTGAGCTTAGTCGATGCTAGAACCCGAGCAGATAAAAGCATCGCGTCCTGAAAGTGCCATACAGCAGAAACTCGTAGTGTTGGCTTAACGCCTTGCTGAATGGCGTGTTAGTGCGTTCACTTACAAAGTTAATACAACACTGCAGGTGCTTATTTAACTCACAGGTGTCAGTGCAGCACTTCTTATGTGACGTGTTTGCGCGTGTGTGTGTGCGTGTGTGTGTGTGTGTCTACAGACTGACATTGTTGGGAAACAGATGATAAATACACTTTTATATCCTGTACCAATACTGCATGCGCACTTTGCACAGGTGCACTTGGGGTTGGCCAATATAACCACATAGATTACACTCACTTTCTCGGAGCATTGCAGATATCGTAGATATTTTATTCCTCTCACTCCGACTTTTCCTCATTTTACTTGCCAAATCAGTAGACTGCTCATTTTCAGCAGGTATTTTATTGTAGCGCTACAGTCTCTTTTAATAAGTGCCAGAAAACGAAAAGTAATACATCAGAAGTAGAACAAGTACCATTTGAATTTCTCAACATGTTCTTTAATTAATAATTTTACCAAATAATAAACATCTCCATAATGTAAATAGGAAACGATTACTTTTCTTTGTTTTCCTGGAACTGCGTTAACAAACTTGCATATATCTTTTTTTCCAAATCGATTTTTAGATATACTTGAATTTCACATAAAACATGAACAGCATATTAGGATCTATTTTTAATCCTTTTACTAACAGATTAAAGTAGACAGTTAAAGTTTTAAAGTTACCAAAGCGCATTTCAGTACTACATGACAATCATCTTGCATTGCGAAGTATCTGTAGAAGGATCCACTCGTAGGAGCATAATACTCATGCGTAAAATTGTAGGCTATTAATTTAATATCATGTAATTAAAAAAAAATTTAAAAAGATTTTTTTTTATTTTTAACGGATGTTGTAGGCTGACAGGGGCCGCATGGTGATACAGGCGCCGTTTCAGTTACATCTCTGACCTCAAATCACATCTTTGGGAGGTTTTATGAAATTTATGCAGACTTTTGAAGTGTTGATGTAATACCTTTAGCATGACGAATTATAAATCAAGCATAAACAACTATAATAACAATAACAATAATATTTTTATATAATTATATGATGTTGTGGTCGTGCATCCAAAGCGCGCGCCCTGCTTATCTAAACGTCATCCTGAAGAAGTTATTCAGGATGACTATAATCAGGACTCGGTCTTTTGTGAGCGTTATAACCCCATGCAGTTTCGCGCTTCAAGTTTCTCATGAATGCCTCTTCAAAAGGCGAGCGTTCCGTGCGTCCCATGCGCGTCTGAAAAAAAAGCTCGCCACTGATTGATGGCCCCCTGTTCCTCTTCTTCCTGACATCAGTCTCTCTCTCTCTCTCTCTCTCTCTCTCTCTCTCTCTCTCGTGTGCCCACATTTTGTGTGGTATTGTATTTCAATGTGTCGCATTGTGCAGCATTGTGCGGCGGCGCTCGTGCTCCATCCAGAGCCGCACGTCCCCCTCGGTAATGAAGTGCGCGAGCTCTTGAATGCTACCTGCTTTTTAAGAGAAGCCTTAAAATAGGGTCGCAGGGGTCAACCTGCCTGAGTGACCTTTCAAAAGCAGTGCTCGGGCGCATTGTCCGGTTCCCGTGGGTGCAAAAAAGCGCACGTGGACAAACGTAAACAGCACTTAATCGCTAATAAGAGAGAAGGAGACAAACCAAAGTCCTCCAACACCTGAGTGCTTCTTCAATCATTGTTTACAAGCCACTGTTGTTGTTATTTTGTTGCGTCTTTTCACCCAGTCATAAAGCTTTTTTGTTGAACTGACTGACGGCTCTGTATAGCGCAGCAGACTGAAGCTGTTTGCAAATGAGAAGTCAATAAAGGCTTAAATAATAAAAAGTATGTATTTTAAAATCTTATTAAACACACATTGTTAATAAAATATGGCCTAATATCAACAGGCCTTCAAATAATCTAGATAACCACAGCCACGTGTAGAACTGCATTTATTGGCTGTTTTTAGCTGTTTGTACATGAGACATGAATAAAAAAAAATATTAAATGAAGCAGTTAATAATTAGACCAAATGAAAATCCAAACCCATATAGGCTACTTACATTACTGCTGTAAAAAGAGCCGAAGTAAAAATTACTGTTATATCTAACATTTATTTACTTAACGTTTTAGTTGTCTTTACAAAATTTGGCTTCTTAATTTCTTCTTCTTCTTCTTCTTCTTCTTATTATTATTATTATTATTATTATTATTATTGTTATTATTATATCTGGTGGTTGTTGGTTTATTTCCATAAAATAAATTAATAAAGATAAATAAAATTGCCTAAATTTCCTTCGGGATCAGTATCTATCTATCTATCTATCTATCTATCTATCTATCTATCTATCTATCTATCTATCTATCTATCTATCTATCTAAAAATAAATAAATAAATAAATAAATGAATGAACCAATTAACCAGTCAATTGTGTTCCCTAATTAATTAAGCCATAATAATGATAATCGTCTTCTTGGGGATAAAGGGTCTAAGGGCGTAAACAAGGTGGGCGTGGCTTGTCCTTAGGTGCGCTGCTTCGGTCACTGCTCGCCGTTGATTGGCTGGCGCGGCCCGTTAATGGCACGCGACTGTCGATGTCCTTATAAAAGGTCTTCGCGTGCCGGTTTTTTCATAAACCGCAAAAAGAATGGAGGCAGTGTTGGATCCGTTTTCAGGCTTGGACTCTTTCTCCTCCGCGTATTTCGACGACGATGATTTCTTCACCGAGCGATGCTCGCGCGACCACATGGACGCGGACGATTTCTTGGACGACGACGTCGACTTCCTCGCGGGCCAAATTCAAGAGTACTACGAGGACTGCCGAGCGCGCGATGAAGACTACGGCTGCGACGTGGGTCGCTTCTCTTCTTCTTCCTCCTCCTCTTCATCTTCTTCCTCGTCTTACGGTGTGTCCGGGTTTTCCCCGCGGCGCGGTGACGGCGCGCTGCAGCTGAAGCGGCGCAGGAGAGCGCGGTCTGAGCAGGAGATGCAGCAGCTGCGCCAAGCCGCCAACGTGCGCGAACGCAGACGCATGCAGTCCATCAACGACGCGTTTGAAGGTCTGCGCTCGCACATCCCCACCCTGCCTTATGAGAAACGCCTTTCCAAAGTGGACACACTGCGCCTCGCCATCGGCTACATCAACTTCCTGGCTGAGCTGGTGCAGTCCGACGCGCCCATCCGGAACTCCAGCCATGAAGCTCTAAACCAACCCAAAAAAGTCATCATCTGCCACAGAGGAACAAGTAAGAGCTGTGCATTACTACACTTACCACGCATCTGTTATTAAGCTATTATTATTAGTATTATTAGTATCAGTAACAGGTCACTATTATTAGTCTGTAATTACGCATTAGTATTAATGATTGCTTTTTTTTTTTTTTTTACTTTTTTTGTACAAATTCCGGACATTTTCAGACGTGTTAAACTTCCCAGACTGTCTAGACTTTCTTTTCTCGCTATTTATACACCTCATGAAAAGGGAACGCAGGATATCTGATATGCAAATCGCAGAGAGTATGAGAGAGCACAATTTAGATTTAAGACCTGTGTTGAAAAACAGAATACATTATAAGCTTTCTCAAAAAATACATATTAGCATAAACTAATATAAATTGAATTATTATTATTATTATTATTATTATTATTATTATTATTTAATTGAATAAATTCTCCTTTGTGTCTCTCCAGGATCTCCTTCCCCTGATGACCCAGATTACGGCCTGCCCCCTCTGGCCGGTCACTCTTTGTCCTGGACGGATGAGAAGCAGCTCCGGGAGCAGAACATCATCCGCAGGGCGAAGGTTTGGACCCCAGAGGACCCCCGCAAAGTGCACTTCAAATCCGCGCTCACTAACATCGAGAACGAGCCTCCGTTTGAGCTGGTCGCGTGAATCCCGGTGTTTACTCGGTGTTCATTCGGTACACGGACTGTATGGGATTCTCCACTGTCTTTATGTCGCGTTTATGTTACCATGTAAATATTTATTATTATTATTATTATTATTTCAGCTGTCCAGTCTGAAGCCGCTGGCAATCACTGTGTAGTACGTCGTTATTTAATTGTTGTTTAATTGAATTTTTCTAATAATATATTTTTATAATTTAACGTTGATTTCTCCGGATGTCCAACGAGACAGAACCTATTTTTTATAAAAATGAAACGTACCGTGTCTCAAATGGTCTATATTTATAATGATGAGGATGATGATGATGATAATGATGATTCAATAAATTCTCCTATTGATTCATTTCAAGCCTGCCTCTTTCTGTTTT
>JAQQZR010000018.1:800548-835301 GCA_030068235.1 Notoglanidium macrostoma | reverse complement strand
GTTGTTGTTATTATTATTATTATTATTATTATTATTATTATTATTATTATTATTATTATTATTATTATTATTATTATCGTTGTTGTTGTTGTTGTTATTGTTGTTATTATTATGTTCTTCGTTCTACAATTCATTCTGCACTCCAGCTATAAGTCTGACTAATCCTATCAATTTTGCTTCAAATTTAACATGAAATGATCCAAAACTTACCGCATTATCGCCCCATTAAGCCCATGAAAAGCGCTTGTCATCTCATTAGGGTTCATTAGAAAAGCAAATGGCACCGACGGGGACTGAAAGTGGATAAAGGACACCGAGAAACGCAGAGCTGCTGGATTAATCTTATTCACCCATGACAACATTTTGGTTCGAGAGAAACCGTATGGGGGATTTTGGACACTTTTTGTTGGAGGAGAAGCAGCAGCAGCAGTGGAGAGCACATTTGTCTGTCTCTGGAGCTTGGAAGTACACTACACACTTAGAGTGTAATGTCCTGGGTTTGTGTATGCGCGCGCGTGTGTGCGTGTTCGTGTGTGTGTGTGAGAGAGAGAGAGAGAGAGAGAGAGAGAGAGAGACAGAGACAGAGAGACAGAGACAGAGAGACTGAGAGAGAGATTATGGGACATCAGAGACACCATGGCACAATGATTTCACAATGTTTTCAACCTCTGACTCACCTGATGCATCAGGACTCTGGACTCTGAGGATGAGGATGAACATTTGGATGAGGTGTGTGGCAGGAAATTAACTCTGCAGAAACACGTAAGCGTTCACTAAGGGTTGCCAGATTCGACCACCATTTAATTCGCTGATAAGCATCATAATGGAACTTTGCAGCACGTGGTATGTTCCTGTTTAATCCGGAATAAAACTACAGGCAACACTGTTTTGTGTCTCACCAAAGACACCGAGGCTTCGTTTAATTTTGCTGAACTTTTTACGTTGTAAAACATTTAGTTAAAAACCTTTGAGGAAAAAAAAACAAACGTGCAAAGAAAGAACTAAAAAAAAAGAAAAAAGGAAAACAATTCTTGTGCGCCTGCACTAATGATGAGGCTATGACGCGTCCCAAGGACGGTTTGGCAAAACTCTTTTAATGATGGTAATTTTTAGATATAATAATAATAATAATAATAATAATAATAATAATAATAATAATAATAATAATAATAATAATGGTTATTGTTATCCTCATCATTCTCCCAGTTTTGTTCTTTCTGATTTTCTTCATCAGCTGCACGTGGATCAGAGCGCGCAGAACGATGATTATAAGCCGGTATTGTTTTTTATTACATCATCTTCCACATTGCACAGCCATGTGCTGAGTGATCTCTTACTAATAGTTATTTATGTAAACAAGAATATAGTACAGTTTATATATAATACAGAGTAAGCTTATTCTTCGTCTTCATATTCATCCTTTAAAGAAAACGCGTGGAAGTTATGGAAATAAGATTTAATTTCACTAGTTCAACTAAAAACAATTAATGTTAAAAACCACTATCGTGATAATATCGTATCAGGAAATGTTAAATAAGAAATATTAATATTGCTGCAGTTCTGGAAATAACCGAGAGGTTCAGGTGGAAATGTTTACTCATGTGCCTCTTTTTAATGAGAAGAAAAATGCAGATCAGAAAGAGAGGGAGAGAGGGCGAGAGCTCAGACAGACTCCAGCTCCACACTCAGCTTCATTCCGGTGCGTGCGCAAAAACTCGGTACGCCATGGTCACATGCTTAGCACCTTCCTAAAAAAACGTTAGAAATCTATTATCCCTGTGTTTTGCTAGTAACTTGTCGAAACTGTGACTAAAGCAGATCTGGGAAGCGCAAATGCACATATGTCAGACTGTTTTTTTTAAACTCTTTTTCTTTATTTTTTTTTCTGTGCGCTTTTGTGCGCGGATGCGGCTTTGACTCAGAAAGTTAGAATGATTCGCCACATAGACACCGGTTGCTTTCTCAAGAGCTGTTGCTGCGTACAAAAGCCCCATATGCTTAATGGCAATTGCGGAGAGGCTTTAAAAATGAAAACGAGGTCTTTTAAAAAGTTGGAAAGGTTCCCTTTATTTGATTTAGATGGAGCAGGCTGCTTGCGCGCAAAGCGAAAACGCGCCTGGCCATTGACTCCGGCTCTCATTTATCTCGGGCCATAAGTGTGTTTCATTACAGCCATGAGCTTTTCATCGGCCGCCTTTGTTTCCTGTGAACGTCTAATGCCATGAATTAAAGAAGTGACAATATTTTCCATCAGCTTGAAGCTCGGAGAGAAGGGCTCTCGAGTTTGGCAAAAATCAGGCGCATCATTCATCCTGTCACGCCGCACCTGTGCGCCTGGCATTCAAACTCCACAAAACCTATTCTTATTAACCTTAATTATTCAAAAACGGCCACACAATGGCTGAAATGGAGCAGGTTGAAGTCTGTTTATTGGCCGTAAATGTTTTTTCTCTTCCTGAGAGATCTCCCCAAGGCTCTTTGTTCAGCACCCCTCTCCTCCTTTCAGCCTCGTAGCAGTTTTTTTTTTTTTGGGTAAGGATTTTCAATTGCAGCATCTGCTTCATCGGAGGGATCAAAAAATATGGAGACACCAAACATATGCATGTGAGGGATTTGTTAAATCCCTGTAATGAGTTATTAACTGGGGGCGAACAAAAGCGCACAGGATGGCGAGGGCCTTTTGGTAATATAGTCACTTTTTGGAAACGCCTGGCCATTACACGTCTGTATAAAATGAACGCCAGGTGATGAGACTCAAATCCTTAAAGACCAGCTCTCTTTTCTCTTTTTCTCTCCCTGTTTCTCTCTCACTCTTTCTGTCCCGCTGCCCCTTTTTCTCTCTCTCTCCATGTGAAAAAATCGACGCACATAAATTTAATTGGCTGATCACTCTAATTGACTTGAAACAAAACTGTTTGCGGAGTCGCATAGTTAAAAAAGTGCGCTTAGATCCACACGTCGTGCTTTACTGTTCCCATATTGTACCAAAGACAAAGCTTAGTGCTACATTAAAGGCGAGAAAACCATGCCAACACGTCTTGGAGACGTTGTAAGGGCCTCTCTCTGTCTCTCTTTAAGCAGCTGCTATCCAGGGCCTAGACGCACACAGAAAAGAAAGAAAATAAAAAGAAGTTGGAAATAACCAGGTGCAGAGAAACCATCGCACAGAAAGCTGGACAAGGATGGATATGTTACGCTTAGCAATAAAGATATCAGTGCGCTTGTTTGAGGTTACTTTGGTTACTTTGGCACCGAGAGTCCCTCCCTATTTGGGAGTCCCTTGTGTGAACCAAACTTCAAACACCTGTTGCTCGGGTGGCTCTCATCATAAATCCAGTGGAATAATCATGATTATGTTATCATGTTAAAGGGGGAGAGGGATCGCGGAGTATTAAAGCCCCCCCCTCGGAGAGAGAGAAGGGATTTTGGCAGGGTTAAACGTTTAAAGAGACTCCACTGGTGTTTATTGGATCTAGCAGCTGGCACCCTGATGGCCAAACACTAATGAAAGCGCTATAATCCCAAATATGAGCATTTTTAACGCTTATTAACGCTTAAGAAAGTCTTTACTGCTGCACTGCTAAGACCACACAGCAAAATTCACTCGGATTTAACGGCAGCCAAGGTTATTTTAAAAACTACAAATGCCAGTGTATGACTCACTTTGGCAGACACTATTATCCAAAGAGAAATGAATGAGGCAGAATTCTGTCAATTGAGGGTTTAGGGTTGTGCCCAGTTAATGCTCACCTGTGGCTCTCTGGTAGTATTGGGAAATGAACTAACAACCATATGGTCAAACTTTGTCTACTGAGCTTCCACTACCCTTCAGAGCACATGTATTAGTAGTAGTTGTCAGCACACAAGTGCAATTTGAATACATTTGTATCAGTACGTGGGAAAAGTTGAGTTACAAAAAAAAAAAGTTACAGGAAATGCCATCCAGTTAATGTGCCACTGCAAGTGTTTATGTATCACTAAAGATGCTAATTCAGGGGTTAAGGTTGTGTGCTAGGCTGTCAGTTCAAATCCCAAGTTGATCCCAATGTCTTCTTATTACTCCTGTTTAATAAAGACTGATAACTTTGAATAGCGCCCTTGAACAAAAACACATTTTATTAGTTTATATGCTAGTTATCAGACCGATGAAGCTTCAAGTAGCCAAATGTCTTCAGCGACAGGTCTGACCATGAGTGTGTAAATAAATACACTATTAGAAGAAGAAGAAGAAGAAGAAGAAGAAGAAGAAACCTGATCTCACTCCCAATGTGTTAAATATTGAAGCATGGGCAGGCTGATGATGATGATGATGATGATGATGATGATGATTAATTTTAAGAAGAAGTGGAAGCTATCTTAGAGTTAGCATTCAAAAATGTATATTATTTATTGGTCTCCTAAGCTTCTTTTTAAAGAAGAAGAAGAAGAAGAAGAAGAAGAAGAAGAAGAAACCTTTTCTCACTACCAATGTGTCAAATATTGAAGCATGAGCATGATGATGATGATGATGATCATGATGATGAAGGATCTCTTCGGATATCTTTGGCTATTATCCTAAAATTAATATAATTACATTGGAAATTGGCATATTTCGTTAATTGTTTAATCATTTTAACGTCGTCACTTAAACTGAAGAAGAAGAAGAAGAAGAAGAAGAAGAAGAAAAGTCATACTAGACATCTCATCTATCTTCGAAGTGTCATTAAAAATTAGGTTATCAAATTATAATATTTAATTTTGTGCTTACTTGTCACTTAAATTCGTGTAGACCACAAACAATTATTTATTTTTCACTTTTTCGTGTTTTCCGTTCCTACTAACAATAAAAATCATTAATTTTCCCTAATCCTTATGTCATGAATGAAGATGATAGGCTTCTGAGTGCACAGTTTCTTTAAAATGATCTATAAAATGAACAATAAATGTGTCAGGACACTTGCGCTGGTTCCAGAACCTCTCCATGGGACCTGGATGCAGATCAGCGCGCAGCATATTAAGAAAAAAAAACTATTTAAGAAGTTGTGCACGTCTCTAATGAGTTATAATAAGCTGTGCATTGGAGACAGCTGGCCTTGCTTGGCCACGCACAGAGCTCCAGTGCCACTCTGGATCTGCCATGCACAGTCACTGTGACCTTCCCCCTCCAGCTCGCCTTTCACACCATTCCAGCCATAAAGGCGTCGTGCTATGATCTTTGTGCTCCACAGAATGGGCTCGAATATGGTGCTTAATAGGAGAGGCATTGTGTCCAGCTTTTGCATGCCTCATACTATGAATTATTGCTCCTCTTTTATTCGCCTGGGCTGCAGTTACCATATGAGGTTCATCCAGAGCCTGCCAGGCACTTGACTCCCATTCTTATTAATGCTTCTTCTTCTTTTTTCTTTTACTCCTCGAAGTCACACGTTATATCACCAGGAGAATGAGAATACACGCCCGAGGTGTCATCCCACAAAAATCCTCCTATGATTAACCAAAACCTGATGTGTTTATATCATTTCAGCGGGATACAATGATAGTTAATTAGTAAAGTAAACGCAAGGGATTATTTTTCATTGCTGTAATGAGACTCTGGAAAATAATGGAGAATTTAATTACACATATCTGCATAACCCAGTCCGAATCGAACAGGTGGTTACAGCATCGCCTTATGCTTTCTTGAAATTTTCTTACCATCCCAGAAATGACATCAGTCCAGAAATTAACCGCTTTCTTTACATTATTTAAAAAATAAATAAATGTAGTCGTTTAATAATCAAATCCTAACTGGAATTTGTGACAAATTGCCCACTGAAGCATTATAGGCTACAAAAACATGATTATGCAATTAAATGTTGAGATTTATTGTTTATACTGCATGAGATCCACGTGACCTTAACGCACATACAAGCTTCAGGAAGAATCGTGGCATTTTCACTTTCTTTCTTCATGTCGTAATTAGTCATTTGGTATTTAAGCTAATAAATGAATAACCTAAGACCAGTGAAAATATTGTATTTAAAAAAGTAAACAAAGTAAACCAACAAATATTCTAAGGCGCTTGGCTTGATGTAAAAATACAGGAAATATCTTTTTTTAACTGAGCGTATAGAAATTAAAACGCGTGTTCGTGAGCGCGCTCGATTCTTTTGTCGTAAGTGTCTCTCATGCATCATTTCTCACCTATAATTTAAAAATAAATAAATAAAACGCGACAAACTCTTATATTTGCTCAATAATGTGAAAGAATTCTTCTTTCGCTTTTGATCTCGCAGCTTTCCCTTGTTTTTCACAAACCCGAAAAAAAAAGAACAAAATGTGATAAATTACAAATATGCAAATGTTGCGCAGCGCCGTTGTGCGGGTGAATGCGGTGTGGCGGTGAGAGCCCCCGCACACCATGGTGCGACAATATGTTTCCGCCGCGCGCGCCCTGCGCTCCGGACTCCCAGCCCTCTGTTCACTCAGCAGAACCGAGAGATTCGGAAAGCTTTCTCTTTCTCCTCTATCTATTTCTCTGTCATTTTTTTCTTTCTACAGTTGCCATGACTCGAACCTTCCCATTGGTCGCTGCGATAAACTTCATTGCTCTCTGTTTCTCAGCAGGAATATAGGTCTATAGATGACACATTTGGAAAAAGAAATGCAAGAGATGAAGGAGTAGATCAGCTTTCTTTAAGATCAGTTAATAAGAACAGTATTTACTATGCTGTAGAACAGAATTATAGAACATGCTATACAAACAAAACGTGTAAAAGCTGCAACAAAATTAATTTCACTTCACATCATAAGGTGCCAAGCAAGCTGTGTTTCTCTGTGTGTGTGTGTGTGTGTGTGTGTGTGTGTGTGTGTGTGTGTTTGTGTGTACCCTGGGTAACGCAGGCAGTGGGTGAAGCTCTCGGGTTCTTTATTGTGCCCCTGAACGCTGCAAAAGAAGCAAAGGAGCAGCTCAGTGCTGATTTGCCCCATAAGTTTCTTGTACTGGGTTTTAATGGCCTCGGGCCAGGCCTGGGAACGCTTCCAGCCTTGACTCCCATTAACCCTCTATGGTGAAACTCTGCTGGAATCCAACACACCAGCCATCGCCATTTATCCCCTAACTAATGCAACCAATTAATTTCTTGAGGTGCACAAAAAATCCAGTTTTTTCCCCTGTTGTTTTACAAACTGTGCTGTAGTGTGTGTGTTTAGTGACTTCCCCCCTCCTGAGAGCGTTTAAGGTGCTGATATAAATCAGACACCTGACTGTGGTCTTGCTGTGGAAGAAAAAAAGAGGGAAAAGAAAACAAAAAGGAAGAAATAAAGCACTTCAGCTATAGTGGCAGCCTATAAGGGTGATGCATTGTGCTTTATTTGACATGCAGTAGCCTAGTTAATAAGAGATTACAAGGAATTAAAGCCTGATCACATAATCCTGGTGTGAAAGGGCCGTGGCACAGTGATCCCAGCTCACCATAACCAGATGAACATCCGTCTGAAATGACACTCTGTTAAAGCAGAAATTGGTAATTGATTCTAAGCTTGTCTCTGAGGATCAACAAGGGCTGATGGAAGCTGACTCTGGAGTACAGCACCGCAGGGGATTCATACTGAAGGGCAACACACACACACACACACACACATTTGTCTTGCCATCCTTGTGAGGACCTCCATAATGATTCAACCTAACCCCAACCTTAATCTTAGTAACCAAAAGGAATCATTTTGGCTCTTTGTTTTTGTATAAAAGCTGCAGTTTTTTGTTTCATTAGATATTCCTCTGCAAACTCATACACACTGAGGCAGAATCGAAAGGTTTTGCAGAATGATTGTAATTATTTATTTATTAATAGCCATAGTTTGTTACATGACCTAAATTGTTTTTATTTTCTAATGGGATTCTACATAACATTTATTTTTTAGAGAGTAAACTTTGTTGAGTTTACATATTAAAACATACAAAATGATTTATGAGACAAAATAAATGATCAAAAATTTGACTTTCTGCAATTAGATCTAGATGTTCACAAAAAAGATTTATTCCTTACTTAGATTTTCTAATTTTAGAGATGTTTATACAAGAATCTATGCCTTTTTAAAACCTTTTAACAATGAGATATTTTAATACTTCTGAAGGACTGTATTATTCTATTTAAAAATAAAGGTTGCTATCAGTTCATTTGAGTAAATGTATGCAGAATGCTCTGATGATGATGATGACTGTCATAATGCCTTTTTTCCAGTGTCAATCTGCACCACACGCATGAAGTGGATTCATCTCCAACTCACACTGAAGTTCTAGAGAACTGAAATAGCTCATATTGTTTTCCTCCTCAAACGCCATGTAAACCCTTCGAAACCCTGAGTCTTCCCAGGTTTTTTTTGTTGTTTTTGGACCGTGTGAAGCTAAAGGACATTCTTGGATGTCTCATGATGTTGGCTACAGAACACACACGCGCTTCTTTGGGCCGCTGAGGCAGTGGATTACGGCCATTCAGTCCCAGAGTCAATTAAAGCCTGTTAAAGTCAGCGCAGGCTTTGTTTACACATTATGGGAACTCTGTGAAGTGGGAGGAGAAGAAACAATCTAATGAATGCCTTTTCAAAAGGTTATTTAAGGCTTGTGTGTGTGTGTGTGTGTGTGTGTGTGTGTGTGTGTGTGTGTGGGTGTGTGTGTGGGTGTGAGTGTGCGTATGCAGGATTAAAGAATATCCAAACTCAAACCATGGAGCTTGATGTTAAGATCTTAAACTCATCTTTGAGCTTGATGTTAAAGATCTTATATGATCTTTGAAATATTATATCTGCAATTTAAGTATCAAATTATAGAACGTCATAAGAATGAAAAATGTTTTTAAATAAATTCCTATATTTGCCTTCAATATCAAACTCCAGAAAATGGTTCAAAATGATTAAGCTAATATTATATAATAAGAGAAAGGACAGGAAATGTGTACTCATCCACAGTGTCTTGGATTTTGTAAGGTTTATACATTTGATATAAAATGCTTTAATCATGTATTAATGTAATGTAATGTAATATTAAAATGTGCTTCAAAATGAAATATATAAAGATTCTCCTATTTATTTAACTCTAAGGCCCGTGTGCTAGTCGTGAGAAAAGAGTTTTGTACTTGACGTTCTGGAGTCGGGCGGTGGGAGGGGGAGGGGGAGTGGCCATACTGACCATATCTTCATCATCCTCATCCTCAGTCTCTAATCGGAATCCTGAAATGGAAAAAAAAAATAAATCAAAAATTAAAAAAAGAAATCATCAAAACCTCAAGTGAACTCGTGACAGTACCTGACACGTGACACCTGTAAAAACACCCCAAAGTAGCAACTAAAGTGTCATGTATAAGAACGAGCCATAAATTGCGATGTGGTACAAGAGCTTTTTAACCATCCCAAGTCATTTTTTTGTACCAATCAAATGAATGTGAGGACTGCCCATGGGAGGGGCGACATGACATTTTCCCCGGCCGAGAGTAAACAGGTCACGGACCCTCCATACACACCAAGGCGGTGGGAGGGAGAACTTTACCGCACCGTGTAACCGAATCAAACCAGTGGTTGCCCCTTTTCAGCCCGCTGGAATAGCCATAACAATACCATTCAGAGGCGAGCAGAGAAGACATGCTCCTTTCAGACGCCCTGAGAGAAAGGCTTTCATCCGCTGGAGCAGCTTTGTCGCCTTTGAGGGACGGGAAAGAAAGCTCTTTATGATCTCCCCAAAGCTGTTTGTTTTCTTTCACCTTATTTCTAGTTTTTCTTCTTGGGACAGGCTCGAAGGCCGGAGCGACAGAGACGCTGGATTCTGGGAGTAGAGTTTGAGAGGCGAGGGAGCGCTAGGCGTCGTCAGTGCCCCGGTGCTGACCTAGGCCTTTCAGGGTGCTTGAACACATCAGAATTGCCATTGTTGAGGTTGATTAATTGAGTCTGATAAGTTACCATGAATGAAGATTGTTATAGAGTTTAATGTGGTGGGCCTGGGTTTGTAAATGCCCCTTTCACGTCGCTCCACGGCCAAGCATATGGGCCAGACGTATTCATGGTTTAAAAAAAAAAAAAAAAAAAAAGAAGGACAAAATTTATGGCTGTGTGTCTTAGCGGTTTTTTTTCTTCTCTTCTTTTGATCATTTGCAGAGTGACTTTTGTAGCTTTCAGCACTAGCCCAATAAAAGCGAATACTTTTGTGAAAGTGACAGTTAAATAGCACTAACACCGTCTGCTTCCAACATTTTACCCGCTTTGTCACGTTTCGGAACATGGCTGGAATCTCTGTATGCTTCGCAAAACAGCAAGTTGTAAATACAGATGATGTTTGGTATATTTAATCTTAATGGAGTGAAAAAGTCCAAATCAAAAGCATGGGCCTAAAAATCACTATAGACGTAACACATTTCAGATGTTTCTTTATAACATGCAATTCGCACTTTAAATAAGAGTGGACGAGTTTGGGCGAGAATGGGCGAGCACTGCAGAGGTTAAATCATTCAGACCACCTTAGATTACAGCGAGGACTGAATAAACCTAATCTGGGAGTGACAACAGCGTTCTCCGGCTCAGTGTCAGGACTTGTGTCTTATCTTCAGCGTCTCAATTACCATGTGTCAACGATGACGTATAGGCCGCATTCCCATAGTTAAGTGTAGAGGTTAGTGACCAGACCCCCTCGACTGATGGCCAGCGGCTCTGTCCCCCTCCTCCTGTCTTTCACCCTGTCCTCAGGCATGCTGTCAGTTAGCCATGCTGACCCACTCGAGCACGGTCGAGGCCCACGCGGGACTGCAGGACGCTGACACTTCATTAGGACACAATACACAATTCATCTGCTATAAATATGTGAAACAATGCCAAACCATTTTTACGATCCAGTCTTCGTTTTCTAGAAATATTGCTATATGTGACCTATCTATGATATGTGACACAAGGAGGCCGTGTTAGTGCTGTAGTCTGTAGTATTTAACAACAGAATATCTACACAAAATCAGAAGAAAATTCCAGGCCTGGAAAATAAGGGCTTTAAAAATGTACCTTCAAAAAGTGAATGAAAAAAATGTTCTGACTAAACAAGAACGTAGTCATGAGGAGTCACTCATAGTTAGTTCTTATTCAAATAACATAAATAATTAGAACAGAGTCTTTACACCTATCAGAACATGTATTTTGAGTTCCAATTATTAAGATGTATTTCTTTAAATTCTCAATGGTTAGCACTGAATGGTTTTCTCTAAATATTAAATCTGGTTGGTTAGTTAATGCATAAGTAAAACTGATGACAATGTGAACTGACTAGTCTTGAATAAATGCATTTGAATATAGTTTAGAAAGTTACAGCACCTTATATGATTACACTTCAGTGATTGATGAAGGACCAGCTAATTCAAAAGGAATCATTTAGAGAACCGAGACAATTTTGAAGTAAACTTGTGCTCCTGTGTTACAGCTGAAGATAAACAGTCTACATTTTCACTCTGGTCTTATTAACCTTTTTATCTTTTGTTATAGAAATTTGCTTACCCTTTACCTTGAAGGTAACTGATGGATTTTAGTGCATGGATGCGAGGGAAATGGACACTCGTCTATTGTCTCTGCTTACAAATCTGTGTGCAGGGCAGCAGCGTAATCTAGCAGATTAATTTGTTAGCTTCTGTGCATCGGCCTTTCCTGTCTGAGAGCTTCTGTATTGACCGACGGAATTAAGGCGAGCATTTACTTAACTCAGTCCTGACTGCTGAGCTCATTAGCTGAGATCCCAATCATCAAGAAATCAATAAAGAGGCAAAAGCGGAGATTAAAGGGTGCTAAAGTGGGACAGTTCTGGCGCTATGTTCTGGAAGGGTCAGACGCTAACACGGAGCTTGCAGAGGTCATGGCAATGTTAACATTGTAAGCTGAACGAGAACGCTAATCAGATGGAGTAAATGCTTTATGATTCCGAGTGTCTGTAGAACGCTAACTGGTTGCCGTGATTTGGTCAGTGTGATTCGGTGAACCTGCAGTGGTGACATCGATGTGCATGGTCTCGTCTGTGCATCCTGTTTGCCGCAGAGCTCCTGTATCTGTGTGTGACTGCAGCGAGACACCTCATAAAACAACTACAGACACAAAATCATCTGCTAACTGCAAAAAAATCCATTTCTGTCTATAACCATCTACCATGGAAATCTGAGTGACATGCCTCAATCAGTAATTAGCATTTCTTTCTAAATGCGTGATGTTTGTACAGGAACAGTGTCTGCTGTACTGTGTGTAAGGCCCGGTGAATGAGATATCACTACAGAAATGATAACGTTTAGCCTGAGCGCATTCATTAAAAGATGCTGGCATGCTGTCTGGTCATGCTGTCTTTGTTTCAATTCAAAGAGTGAGAATCTGCTCTTGAAGGCAGCGTAGAACTTCCTCTTAGCTCTGTCATGTTTGTACATTTCCGGACGTAAGGAAATGATATCATCTTTCAGTGCATATCAAGATGATATCCCAGTTATTAGGGTTAAAATCCAGATTCCATGAACTCCAATTATGCCTTTGAAACACACAGTTCACTTCATCCTGTGGATAAATGACAAGCTATGAAATTGAGATGATAATCAGATTATTAGCCTGCATGCAGAGAAGTGTGTTAATCAGGCTCTTTCCAGCTGAGTGTTTGTGGAACAACAGGCTGCATTAAAGCAACTTTTTTCTCGACAGCTCGCCTGACATAAAGCAGGAATCTCCATCTGCAAGACAGGGCAAATCTGAGACACAAGAAGACGTCAAACCTTCTGTTTCTAGGCGGCTCGGTGCTTCAGTCAGAGCCATCAGTTGTCTTACGGCGTCTCCCTCATTGTAACGGGTGACCCGGGGCACGGTGCTGCCCTGACAGAATAAGGTGATGTAGGGTTTATTCTCTCGCTCTCACACAAAGCCACGTGGAGAGCTGCGTATTACAAAAACCCAAGCACATCCACAGAGCACAAACCTATGCATATTCATCAGCTGGAGGCAATTAAGGGCTGGATCGAGAGGCCTAATAACCTTGCACCTGTTAAAATCTGATCTGTGTTAACCTCTGATGTGTGCTTGTGACGAGCTACAGGTGCACATTTCATTTGTAGTGACACGGCAGTGCCTCGGCTATCTCAATACGTGATCTAATCACGGCTGGTAATGAGAAAGCATTCGAGTTTAAAGAGCTTAAATGCTATTCCTTAATTGGATGCTTTCAAACAGAAAATCTTGAGCACTTCAAAATAAATGCAAACACTGTTTCCTAAACGCATACTTGTAAGCTGCTTACCCCCCCCCACAGCACTTTCTGTATCTGACAGTGTTTATGCAGGATGTGATAGCTGTACTATACGGTCTTAGATTACATTAACATATGTCTTGGGACACTTGTCTCTACCTTGTACTACATCTTTCATTGACTCGGCACCAATCTAATTTAATCTAATCTAATGCAATCTTTATCATCTGACCCCCCCTACTGTGTATCTGAGCGAGGTCTTACTCTGCACTGCAAAAACATCTCGTCCTTGATGGCGTAGAAACTGTAGAGTCAGTTAGAGAAACACTCAGTTAGCTGTAGAGGTTGAATCTGATGTGGCATTTACTGCTGCTTTGTACCACACTGCTGGTAAGCTCTCAAATCTTATAGGTGTTTCATTTTTAATAGCAGGACAATATGTTTTGCTATGACTTAGATCATTTTAAAAAATGTATTTTGATGTATTCTGATACAAATTACACAAAGATTGATGATGTCATCGGTAATGTAACCTGTTTTTTTGGAACACTTTTCATGCTTCATTACATTTCATCGTGGAAAAATCTTGCCAAATCTAAAGAGCATATTTAGTCACTATAAAGAACAACAGCACTAGATTATATAAAATAACACACTGATATACACAGTATTCAAGATTCACAATATTATATAAATGTTATATAGAATCCTATCCTGTGTCATATAAAAGGTAAGAGATACACGTGGGATACACAGAATTTAGGCTGAATGTCAGTGTCAGAACCTTATGTTTTTTTGCAAAAGACCAAATAATCATGCAGCTTGTTTCAGAGAAACTGCAGAGCGTGAAATTGTCCTGAAATTGTCAAGAAATAAAAAAGAAAATTACAGCTTTACCTCTGTAGGTCTCCTTACAGAAAACATCACCGCATCAATGATTAAACGGTTTTTATTCTGTTTATTATCAGTGGAGCGTGCGCTGTCCACGTCCCTGTGAATGAGCCGTTACTATAGAAACGATAACGTACTGGAACGAGCGCATTAATATAAACCTGTGCTACTGTCAGAGCTGCTATTATACAGAATTAATCAACACCTTCTGACCAATCAGAATCCAGAATCCAGCATCACTGTGGTGTAAATGCCTCTTTTGGAGAATCTCAAGCTTCTTCTCCCATTTGTGATTGCTCTTAGCCGTCCGTTTCAGAGATAAAAGCAACGTGTCTGATGTCTCAGTGTGAAAATATGCATTCTTGGTCATAATGTCTACAGCGTTCGCCTGCTGACGAGCTCTTTATATCATGCTTCTGCTTTTCTCAGTTTCTCCAGCTCTTTTACAAGGTTCTTGATCATCAAGAAAAAAGTAAGCAAAGAAAGTGTGAAAAAGTTGTCTAATGTCTTTGATTGATTTGATCCTGGCACTATAAAACATTCACATTGCTAATAATGAGTGAAAGCTAACAAGGACCAGCTAGCATGGCCTCATACGCATATGATTAAACAGCTTTCAAATGTGTGGTGGGGCAGGAGGGGGTTACACAGACCCCGCTAATTAAGACTTTAACCCCTGAACACACACACACACACACTCACACACGCACGCATGTCCAGTGGAAGGTCTTAAAATTGACCTCTTCTAATACGCATCATACAAATCACACCCTGAACACCCCTGGAATGGACCATACCATTTTCTACCCACTTACCTCCTTCATTTTGTATAGGTTTGTACAGTAAATACCCTTGGGAAACTTTATCTGTGAATTAGTTAGCTAGCTAGTCATACACGTAATTGATGAAGATATGATTCCTTTATGATCACCATGTTGGGAAAACCAGAATAATTCCCTCTCTGCAATGTCAGTTCCCAGTTATCCCTGAAGCATGCGCACCGCCTCTGCGACCGCTCCTGCTTGGGCTTCCCAATGTCAGTCTGACATTTAGATGCAAACGGCATCTCTTCGTGCTTTTCCTGTTCAGCTATTTCACACCTTCCTCCTCCTCTTCTTCTTCTTCTTCTTCTTCATGTTTCCTCTCAACATTTAACCGCTGACCAACAACAAAACCATTAAGTGTGATCACAGAGGGACAAGCAGAGTTACTGTTAACAGTTGATTATTTTCCTAAAACTGCACATTCTTATGTGTTTATAGCATGTTATAATGTTTTATACCTCTTATACGACAGCAGTTTATGAACTTTTTTTTTTATTTATTAAAGCTTGACATGTCATACATTTTATCCAACGCCATCTGTGAATGAGCTGTTGCTAAATGATAACATATTAGAACAAGCCCATTAATATACACCTGTTGTTTTCCCTGGCCAATCAGGATCGAAACATAATACACCGGCTTGAGAGAATAGTGTTATTTTATGATTTCCTGTGTGCTTCCTTCATGCTTCATCTAATTGGTAGGATCAAGGCAGGTGAAATTGATTCATGTCCAGACATCAGTGACAAAGCCGAATGTCCACTTGGTGTGGCGTGTCCGATCACAGAGCTTTGAGTCAAGTGGTGCTGCCTGATTGAGTGTGCTGGCTCATATTGGTGTGAAGGTCGGGTCAGCCCGGGTCAGCTCAGACATCCGAAAGGCCAGAGGGAGGGCTTTAGGCTGTCTCGAAGTGAGAGTGGTCACTGAATGTGTTGTTCATCTAACACAAGACAAAAAAGGGTGTCAGATTTGGCTTTATTGCTGGGTTTTGTTTTGTTTCATGCAAACTGAAGCAGACAAAAAGAGTGAAAGGAAGAGCGCTTAAAAGCCCATTGTGTGCAGAAAAGCGGTAGGCGTCTATGTTTGTTTGTGGTAATAAAACAGTGGACGGGGTGAAGCGGCCTGACATCGCACACCGAACGAGGACACTAATGAAGACTTCAGCCCTGACCTCCAAATCTGATCAGAGCAGAAGTTCTTGTTTGCTAATCAGAAGTTGCTTGTTTGCTTTGTGAGATAATTAAACATTAGTGGCAATTTTTCACTTAAACACCTCACTGTGATTGCTCATGGCATAAAAAATATGGCAGCCAATGTACAAGGCAATTACAGCTATATAAAGACCAACTTTCCAATCCTGCTTCTTTAGTCCCTCTTTTAGTGTCCTGTTTAATCACAACCTTCTCAAATCATTATCTCATTACACAGCACTTCCCTCAGAATGGATATTATTGACCAAGGAACCAGCAAATCATGGAGTACACTATGACTCCAGGACCAGGACTGGAAAACCACTAATAACAATACAATATTATTACGATATCATCATATACACCACAGCTCCATTGAGTTCTGGATTGTGATTGGTCAGAAGGTGTTGATTAATTTTCTATAACAGCAGCTCTGACATTAGTGCAGATGTAAATCACAGCTTTATATTCATGTGTCTGTTCTATTTAATACGTTATCATTTCTATTGTAACGGCTCATTCCCAAATGACTTGTTTATTTAACGTTAGTGGAAGGGATCTCCAGTGTCTGCGCTTTACAACAGTCAGCCATAAAGTCTTCCACTACAGACAGACAATGTTGCGTTTTGCAGTTTCTTTATTTCTGTCTCATGAACTTCAAGATATTAAAAAAAAACAATCTATATGCAGAAAGAAAATGTATAAGCAAATCTATAATAATTTTAAATGTATTGCCTTCTACCTTTTCATACTATATTGCGGTACCATGACAATCCTTATTTATCCTATAATCCTAGAGTCACTAATTCTGCTCCAGGGACGACACGTGTCGCTTAAATCAGAATCGGAGAGACACGAGGTGTAGACACGGATAAGAACGCTGCACACTTGGCCACAATGACGGGCCACTACAGTGCGGAGGCTCCTTTATGAAGTGGACGTTAAACAGGGCTTATTGTGGAGCTGCCATTCAGCCCCGAGCCCCTCACCCACTCCAGCCTGGCAGAGTGTTAGGTCAGCTGCCTGCTGCATTCCAAATGCTCCAAGCACTACGGTGAGAGGGAGATAGCGAGAACTTCCAGCACCATGTCCACAGAGACATCCTCTCTATAACACCTCCCCTTCCCAAGGCATGAATGGAAAAAGACGGAAGGAGGAGGAGGTTATGAATGCTTAGTGTCTGGGCTACACTGATAGCACACGCTGAGCAAACCTTATAGATAACGTCTTGCTCGGTCAGGACCATTATTTGATAAGGAAGGGAAACGGTAGTGGCGATAACGCGCCATCGGAGATATTGCAAAAGAATAATGGTAAACGTGGAAGAGTGCATAGTGAACATTTAAAGAGAAATGATTTCCATGCATTCTAGAAATAGCAGTCCAACATGCTTTAGATGAAGAGACGAACAGCAAGACCTTCTGAGGAGAAGGGGCGGAGTTAAAAGGCTGCGGTTGACGGATGTGCTGCAGTGTGGATGGTTGTATTTTAACCCCAGCCTCATTGCTGTGATCAATATGGCCCGAGACCCGGCGTGTGCTCCTTATCCTCTCGCTTTACTTTATCGCCACTGATGACTGGACTGTCCTTCGCCCTAGAGGTCGTGACCCGTAAACGTCCAGCTACAGCCAGGCCAAGTTGAAATGTGTCAGATAACAGAATGAACGCGTGCTATGTGTGTTGAGGGCCTCACCTCATTCTGGCACGAGAGTTCGATGGATTCCATCTCTTTCTCCACTTCCTGTTTGGTCATCCGTGGAGGAGAAGATAATGTCAGAAAAATGAAGTGCTACAGTGCATGCGGAGATTCTGCAGATTCCAGCATGTGCACAGTTCTGACGGATTACAATAAAGTGCTGGAAAATAGTGGAGTTCAAAGTGGCCATAGTCAAAAGCTCCGAAAAAGATAATTCTGTTCACATTTTCTAATGATAGACTTATTATAGAAATGATGACGCTCTTCTTACATCATCAAACAGCGTGATTTTTTTCTGTTCATTACCATGTTTTGTTTACGTTTCTCCATGACTGCTACCGTATTTGTAGCTGTCTCGTAACTACGTTCTCCTCTTGATGGATTGTAGATGAGCATCACAGCAGCTCTCACACTCAATCAAGTCTCACACTGACAGCTACTTTATCATTAGCCGTCTTTGGCTACAGTAGCACTTAACTGGCCGCCGATAATACGGGCGTCACATCATGCCTTCTAAGGCCGTAGATCTCAATCCACTGTCAAATATTTATGTAACAATGTACTATTTTGGTCTGCAACAACCAACATTCTGTTTGCACATTTAAATTCATATTAAAAAATGTCTGATTGATACAAGTGGAGCACAGTGAAGGTTTTGCCCCCCGAGGACATTGTGAGTGTACAGGATGGAATGGATGAACGGCCACCATTACCCTACGGTCCCAGGACTGACCTCTAAACTTTCTTACAATTCGGGGTGTGCATAGAAATCTAAAAATGTTCTGCTTCCATACTTTTTTAAATTGAACCTTAAATTAAATTGTATTTCTTTTGATTTGAGATATATTTCTTTCAAGTAATGTATACATACTTATTATACAGCTGGAGTCCATAAATTAATCTCAAGTGCAAAAGTTTGCACACCCTTATGAACCCTATTTGCACACCCTTAGTTTTCTGTAAGGAGATATTAATTTAACATTTATGGAAGGAGTCTCCAGTGTCAGCGCTCAGATGTAACTTTAAGCTTTCCAACATCTTCAGGACAGAGGAGTTTGTGTTTTGCTGTTTTTAGTTGCTATAATATAAGTGAGAAGGCGTGGAGCCACATTTCACCACCCTGTAATGTTTTCCCCCTTACCTAATTAATATTATAAATTTCCTGGTGTGAGATTCAATGGAGTGGAGCTGAAAGTCAAAATGCATCTGTAAAATCTGTAAAAACATGACAAAACCTTATCATACTGCTCTCAAGCTGTTTTATTGTTAATGAAAAGTGTACAAAAGCTGTACCCATAGCTGCCTAATTATCTATGATCTATCACTTCCTCGGCTCCATCCATTTCACTGTGGCGAATTACTCTCATGAATAACTTAGTTTCGTCCAAATAAATGAACCTGTTTGAACCCCCACGCACATTTATCTACAGTAGTGAGGCTTTTCAGACAGGCAGCGCAGTGGTCAGCCGGTGGTGCTTTAGATCGCTGGCATTGTTTCGTAGAAGGCCAGTTTCAATCTGAAAGCCCAAATTTTTCACAGAGGCCAAGCGAACACCCAGCTGAGCGCACCGGCCCTCCAGCAACCGCAACACATTCACTGCCCCATTGATCAAAGTCACCAAAAATAATGTGGAGGGGAGAAAAAAAAACGTCATTTTTCCGTTTTACATTTTTATGCATAACCTCTGCGGTAGACCTTCACATTGAGTTTGTCAGGACCGACACAAAAGAGGCTGTTCAACAAAAGGTGGGCTGTATTGAATAGGTGGCACTCTGAACTTCGACACTAAATATGGACAATGCCATTCACTGGAGATTGAAATGACATAAGGATGTCTTTATTAGTCGTTTTCAACCAGAGCTTCTGCACAGGAGATTTGTTTGGACACCACCTGCTCCCCAACATTAACCTCTGTGTTCTCGGGTTTGGAGCAGAAAAGACATTGACACTGATGACAGTCTGTCTTTGAGTCTATGAACCTAACATTAATGCACTTAGCAAAGATGAAGTGGATACATAGGAAGCTGTATATTTCCAGAGTTTAGTGGCAACAATGTCTTTTTTTAACATCATAAAGTCTGAAATCTGCTTTTCTTAAAGGAAAAGTTCATCTAGAAATCAAATGTACTCATATTTCCCTTAAGAATGACATGTTTGCTGTACATAAATTTATACAGCTGCCAGATTAGTTTTGTGCAAAAACTATGGATGGATGTCTAAAATATCACACAAAATAAGATTGTATAAAGAAACGAAATAAAAAATTTTAACTTTATGAACATATGAATAATTTAGTTTGATTCTTGCACAGTATGAGACCAAACTCAAGACAGAGCAAGGGGAAACATAAAACACAATTTACCATGGGAAGTCATATAAATTTTACCTTTGATGTTTATTTTGTCTTCTGCATCAGTGGACAGTGGATTCCCAAACATTTATAATAATAATAATAATAATAATAATAATAATAATAATAATACAGATAAGCTGTAGATAACAGACCAATTCTCAGATAATTTTATCATGGAGGCTGTTCTGGAACCTGTAACGTGTGTAGAAGAACTGTGGAAGTTCTACAAAATGTAGAAATAATTTAAATGTTGCTATGATTTTTGCACAATGGATAAAACAGCTAATATTTGAATGATGCTGAGAACCTTAATTCAATACTTCAGGTGTGTTAGTGTACATCTTTGTTTTATAATACACTCACAGAGGATTAAGGTTTTTTTTTTTTTATTTGCTTTTCATGGATATGATTTGCTTAGTGCCGTGTGGCCCTTAAATGGCCCATACAGCCATGATAGCATGATAACACCAGTTACATGCTCGGACTGGAGTGGCTCTTGACTCTTGCGCTGTGTTTAATATGAGCATTTGATTGCTGCGTAAACTCTGCCAGCTTGGAGAGAGCCCTCGCTGCTTGTCTCCCAGCAACCCTGCCAGGTCAGGGGGAGACTTTTAACCTCCTGGCTTCTGTGTGGCCAAAACTGAAAGGCTCCATAGAGCAAGGCTCGCTCTTTCACTCAGCCGTTCATATTTTAATTTCAGTTATTGTGAGGAGCTGAAATTCGCTTAGCTGCGCATGGCGCCTGGGGATCGCCCACCATTTCCACACAATATCTTACTTGCTAACCAGCACTTAAGTTAATTTTGAGCTGGTATGAGCGTCCATCGTCAACAAGGTTTGCTTTGTTCTCTAGTAATAGCATGTAAATTAAAACGCTTCAATATGCTCACAGTGAAACCGAAGACTAAAAGGGTCAATGTTTGCTCGAGTCATTGGTGAGGTAGAGTGGTGGCTGATTCAACCGCACGCTGTGCTGAAAATAATCCAACTGCTGGCATGACGCCACTCTTAACGCCACGCACTTCATCTTTACAGCCGCAGTAAAAGAAAACACTGCCATAAATAATGCCACCGTGCGTCGCTCTGCCACTGGTTTACTGATTGGGACACGACACGAGTCAGATAAGATACGTAGTAATAAAATGATTTAGCTCCGTCGCTCTCACTCGCCAGTTGCCAGATAGTGGAGGAGGTTCAGAGGCACACTCTGTTGGCATGCCCCCCTGTGCTAACTCAGACAATAACACAGCAAGCTGATGGCGGGCGAAGCTAACAATTATCCTCACCTTTACCTGACATATGCTGCCATATTTGTCCAAGTGAGTGCACAGCAAACAGTTCTGGTAAAAGGAAATGGCTGGGCTGTGGGCAATACAGATTAGAGAAAATATGTGAAAGCTGCTAGCTCGCAACCTGCCGCAGCATCCATTTAAGACGTGATTGATTCCACTTCAGAAACCCTATGCGCCAAATGGACTGAGTAAACAGGAACTGTCATTCACCATATGATCTACTGTACATCATATCCTATATATATATAGCATACTTTATAGCATACTGTTTGTTCATCATATTTACATAAAGATTACATATGAAAATTCCACTCCGGTGGTATTCAAGTCAAATGATGCATTCAAATTGAACTCTTGAATTGGACACCGTGTATAAGCTGACAAATGGGTGAAGCTAAATTTGTGCTGGTGAATTACTAAGAGAATGTAGCCTTGACCATAACCCAACTTCCATTTTCCCCCAATGTAGCTATCTAGCATGTAGCAGTGACAAAGAAAAGATGACAAATCAGTCAGAAATAACAACAATTACCTCAGATATGTTGATAAACCAAAATTACTTCCATTCTTTCCCCATATTGAAAAAATAACCAATGACTGATAGCTAGCTAGCTACAAAGATTGCACCAGTGACAATGGAAAGATGAAATATCAACATTCACCTCAGATGTGTTCTTAAATTACTAGGAAAGGCTAAATAAAGGCAACTATTACACTGTAATTACATTTAGCATTGTCAACCAACCAACCTTCCATTGCAACCCCATATAAAGTAACTAACTAATGATTGCAGCTAACAATTTAGCTAGTTAGCATACTGCAGTGTCAGTGGAAAGATGACAAATGAGTCAGAAATATCAACTTTTACCTCAGATGTGTTTTAAAGTAACTAGGAAAATGTTAAATAAGGCCAAAATTATACCATGTTTATATTTAGCTAGCTATGATGTAGCAGTGACAAATACCTGTCAGAAATCACAGCATTTACCTCAGATGTGTTTATAAATGACTAGGAAGAGGCTCAATAAGATATAAATTACACTGAAATTAGATTTAACCCTGACCACTAAC
This sequence comes from Notoglanidium macrostoma, assembly GCA_030068235.1. Lineage (NCBI taxonomy): Eukaryota > Metazoa > Chordata > Actinopteri > Siluriformes > Auchenoglanididae > Notoglanidium > Notoglanidium macrostoma. The sequence goes on along the minus strand of JAQQZR010000018.1, from coordinate 812,791 downwards.
CCAACTTCCACTGCTAACCTCACATCTCAGCTTTTCATTCAGATTTGTAAACGTGTTGAACACGCCTATATTTGAACACATCTCAGAATTTACAGTTGTGATGTTTCTCAATATGGCAGGACCAATAAAAATGTGTGTAATTTTAAATGTTTTTTACTAAGTTAGCAACACACCTGTGAGAAATGTTGACAATAGGAACAGGGTTGTCTTCTGATGTCACTCTTTTAAATTGTCAGTATTAAAACCCTAACAGCTATGTGCTAGCTAGCTAAATTAATAGTCCCAGCCATTACATAGCTTAAACTTGCTGTCTATCACTCTGAGTTGCCTAGCAACACTGTTTTCATGACCTTAACCACTTGAGGGTTGAATACACTCACAAGTTCACAAGTTGCTATGAATACACTGTGTAAATAAATCTATATTACTGCACAATGTACCTTCTTTCTCCCACTTTTTTTTTTTATCTACATTTAACTGCACTTTTAGCTGCTGATTTTCAATCAAAATTAAAAAAGGAAAAAAAAATGTCACAATCAATCCTTCATTTATTCTTTAGTGTGTGTGTGTGTGTGTGTGTGTGTGTGTGTGTGTGTGTGTGTGTGAAATGCTGGAATTCTTTCTTTAAATATATCAATTGTCATTTGTATTATTGTATCATAAGTGGTGGTGTTTATTTTGTCTATTTTTGTTAATATTAATATGATTTAACACGTAATTTAATTTAACGTGTAATACCTTTGGCAGGGCTTTCTTGTCAGCTTCTGCTGTTCATTTCAGCTTTGAAATATCCAAGGCTAAGGATATAGAGATTGTGTGAGAGAGAGAGTAAATAGAGAAATAACTCAAAAAAGCAGTGTTGGTGAGGAGAAAGTAGGCAGAAATTTGGGTGCACAGTCTTTGTTCTTTCATTACGTTTCAGGTCAGTGATCATTGCTGTTGTGAATGACTCGGGCCATTGGCTCTGACATGTCCACTCGCACACTCTGACCAAATACTGACCACTGGGTTAAAGGGCCAAGTGTTTGTGTGCTGTGTGCTTTCGCATGTCTTTCTTTCCCTTTACACACTGGACAGCGCTTGAGGTTAGTCACAGCCCATGCAAAAGCCTTTAAACAGACGCCTCTGGCTTTTTCAATAGGAATGTATCAAAGGACTTGATGTTCTCTTAAAACTAACAAAACTGGAAAGGAAGCAGTATTAAAAACAGTTCGGTTATCCGGGTCGCACGATGCCTGCTTTATATACTGGCGGCATTCGGGCACAATCGAGATCCCCTGGGGAAAATATTCAGATGGTTGCCAAAGTTACATAAGCAATGAGTGAAGATCAAATATTGAGACAGATAAAGAGCTGACCTTCGAAAATACACCTGTCTGGTGTTTACCTGCTTCTCACACGTTGCAGGATCATAGCCTACTAAGTGTCCTCAAATATTGTATTCTGATCAGACAGCGCAAGCAAAGGTAAGCATGGTGTGAATTTAAATATTTTTAATGAATGACTCTCTTTGAACTGACGCCTAAAGCACCTGCCGTTTATTCAAAAAGATATTTTATACAAGAAATCACTGTGAAAGAAGTGTTTCTATTACATTACAGTTACAATACTTCAGCAAAACATGAACTTTACAGTGTCCACAAAGCCAAAAAAGCCAAGACAACTTTGGTGTCCAGTGTTTACTTTTTTAGTTTTGCACTGGAGCTAACAAGTAATAGAAACATATTGCCTCCAGTTCAGCATGGGGCACTAAGTGTGCATGTGTAAATCCTTCCACAGCAGCATCTCTTTGTGGATTTGACTGGATTTCAGTTTATGTGACTTACAAACTGTGTAGCAGCTCCATCACTTTCTTCTTCATAGAGTTTGGTGTCATTCGAGCACCAGCATCAGACGCTGGTGTGACCTGATATTCTGGTATTTTTCAAATACTGAGCCAAACAATGTTATTCGAGGAAACGCAAGTGTGTGGTGATTTAGAAATGTGTTTTTTGTGATGCTAAACTGGTAAGTTTTTCTTCCTTATTAGCCATTAGCCTTGTAGCTCCAGCGTAAAACTACATGCAGGTTAAAGGGAATAAAGGTAATATGGTGAATAAATCATATCACAATACTTTAAATATTGTTCATGATACATGATGTGTATCACCATGTTTTCACCAACAAAGCACCAACAAGGTCCACTTTGTGTTCACTGATTTTTTTCATTTAAAATAAATTTTCACTTAGAAAAATGGAATGGTGCATTTAGCTTTTATAGTCAGTAATAAATGAGTTATAAAATACTATAACAATGTTATTATATCATAATATCTATATCATGCCATCATATTGGCCAGGCCTAGTGTACAGTCCTTTCATACTGACTTTAAAACCCTCAAAAGATGCAAATTCAAATAATTACATGAATAAAAGCAAGTTCAAAATTCTGTCTCAGTGAATGTTACCCAAATCCTTCAGCTTCTGGTCTTTGGCCATGGGAGCTTGTTGAATTTGTTCTATTTTGACGTGCAGGGCATCGACGTCACCTTCCAGCCTTCTGTTCTCCATCTTCAGCCAACTTTCCTCCGGATCATCTGCGGCCTGAAACAAAAAAATGACACAAGACCCTTTTTTCACTTTATCCTTTACTGTGCCCAACAAAAGACACGACACTCAAGCTGCGCTGCAAATATGAGACAAAGCCATCGGACAACTTTTTGCCTCCTACCATTTCCCCCTGAATAACAAAGAAAGAGACACAAAAAAAAGTCTCAGAGGAGGGCATTTTGTTTTGTCTCGCCCTCTCTGCCTCTCGCTATTCTGCGCCTGGAAGACAGAAGGCTGTACATTACATACAAAGCCAGGGACATTTTTTTATTGACAGGAATAATGGCATATCATACTGTTCGGGTGCCCCTGTCATTCAGATCGAATTTATTCAGGAAGTTTGTCGAGGCAGCTGAAGGATGAAGGACCGTAGCCCTTGCCAGGCCGGGAGGGAGGGAGGGATGGAGGAGGAAGGCGAAGGTGGGGGAATCGGGGGTTCTCCGTGAGCACCGTTTCCATTTGGTGGGGGGGAGTTGTTGTCTTTGTATTTCTCCCTGCCGGTGTCAGCGAGATCACATCAGCCGTCATCGCGCTGAAGCCCGCAGGCCGAGAGCCGCATGGAGTCCATCAGGTCTCTGTGATGTCCATTCAGGCTGTGCGCATTAACACGCCTTTTGCATGCCTGTCACACTTAGGAGCGTACAGCCGTTCAAAAGCTTTCAAAAGGAAGGGTTTTTTTTTTTTGCCTCTCTCTTGTTTTGTTACGCTCTCTCGCTTTTTCTGTCTCCGTCTCTCTCTCTGATTCATTCATAAGGAAAGCAGAGACAGTAGGCTGTATGAAGATGCTTCTGTAACATTTTGTCCCCATTGGAATGATCCCAAATGCCTGAATGTCGTAGCGAGAGTTCTCCTCTGAGGCCGTGAACTGCATATTTTTATTCAAGTGTGACATCAACCAGACCTGGACCTGCATACAGCTCAGAGTTTATCCAAGATTTAAGCACTGATGTCATGATGAAGCAAAATGTCTTCTACAAGTAGCTCCAGTTCTAACATCACCACCCACGTCCTCCTAATTAACTTTCCCTACCTTATACTATCACTAAGCCAAAATATAATCCAACCAAAAGATGCTTACTGACACCTAACTCCATCCCTCACCTCTGGTGCCACCATCTGCTATGAAGCAGAACTACAGGTGAACCTCAGTGATGTTCTGACCAGAGACAGACCTCATTAAGACCTGTGAACAAAGCTGTTCCTCCACTGAGATGCTCTCTCTGCTCGCACACACCAAGTGGTGTTTGTATAGATGTTATTACGTGCCATCTGCCTCCGTGCTCAGCTAAAGCTCTGACGCTATGAGAACGAGCGAGAGGTCATGCAGGCCATGCGAGAGCGGCTGCTTTTGACACCTGATTAGCTGTTAACATTGCCTTGGATTGCATATGAATGCATCTTAATTTTTGTCACATGGAACAATGATGTGATTATTCATCAATGGCTGTTTGCCAAAGTGGACCATTAAATTGCAACTAAGAGCTTCTTTTGGGAAAAAAAAAAGAAAACAAAAAGTCACACTATATTAACAATATAGATGAGATGTAGAGAAAGCATTCATACAGACATTCAAGTTATTGTTAAATGAGTCTCTTATAGTGACACAAGATAAACTGTGAATGTTTTGTAGGAATTCTAAAGCCCTATTTGGACAGGATTAGTTTTATTAGTGTAGGCGGATAATATAGCTATTATCAGAGGATCAGTCACTTTTATACTTTTTGTGTGTACATTCCTGTGTTAGGAAAGGTCTCGATGTCTTTAATAAATAAAGGAAAAACAGGGAGCATTAATATGATTAATATGAGGTATATACAGTATGAAGACATGCCCATCTTATACGCTATTTATAGGCTACACAGATCGCTTATCTAATGTGAATCATACGATCATAATTAGCACAGATGTATTCCAGCAATATTAGTTAACACATATGTCTAGAAATCCTAGCCCAAACCCGAGAACATAGGAAATATGAATATTTTTATAATGCATGGCATTTCGTTTTGAAAACAAAATCAGAATACAATATTTTCAAAAAACAGAGTTATAGTTAGTAATAGTTAATAGTTAATTTATTATCAATTTAACAACTTCTACAAAATAAATAATTTGATTTTGACATCCAGTCAGCATTTTGTGTTGGAACAATGGAGTGTGTTACAAAGCACATGATATAACAATACATGTGATCTTTTCAGAAAAGGATACAGTGACAAAATTGATAATATCAGTATCGTATCAGGCCACATCTCAGGAATTTCCCCAATCTAACATACATATATAATGATCACATGGATCAGGTACGTTAGAGCAGTGAATACTCCAGGAACAAGGAATCCGCGTGATCATTCATCCCCTGATGCCACATGAGATCTCTCACAGTGACATATTCATCTTAGAAATATTGCAAATGAAGAATATAATAAAATAATAAGGTCTGTTTCAACAGTATACATATCTCATATGTATAATTTCTCATCTGGATGATTCGTGAACATGCCTGAGCCTCCAGCTGCTCCATGTACTCCCTCAACTGATCACCCAGGCTCTCAATTTTAAAATACTTCTCCTGGATCTCATTTGAAAGCTCCTGCACTCGTCTGGTGTCTCCGGGTTCCATCTCCACCACTCCGGCTTTCTTCATGGAGAATATTATGGAAACAGGTTCAGAGTTAAAGATAACATGCAACTAAAATATTATTCTGGATTCTTTTCTGTACCTCATAGCTGGCTTTGATGACTTCTATTGCATAAGAGAGCTGCTGGTGACAGCCGTTACGCAGAACCTTTAGTTTCTGAACAACAGACAGATGTTAATCTGGGTTTAGACATTAATAAAGAAATAAAACTCAGTGTGTAGTGCTGTTACAGTAAGGTACTGAGTGACGGGGCGGTGTGATGGGCAGTTACTGTCACCACCCTGAAGCTGATTATTTTCTTATAACATCACAACCCCAAGTCTTTTATTCCTCTTACACCACGGTAGTGTTATTACAACATAGAATTGATCAGAGAACAATATGTCATATTTCTTATCCATTTATAGTTACACTCACTGTTTAGAGACATTTGAGTAACAAGTTCTCACTTATATTATAGCAGCTATAAACTGTCGTTCTCTCACCTTGTCATGTTACTGAGAAACCGCAAAGAAGTGTAAACTCCTCTGTCCTGAAGATGTCCGAAAACATAAAGTTACAGCTTCATCTCTGACTGTTACAAAGCGCTGACACTGGAGACTCCTTCCTTACATGTTACATGTCCAATGTACGCATCCCTGTGAATGAGCTGTGAAGCTGTGACTGTATTACAGCGAGCGCATTAATATGTGCAGCCTCACTACTGTCAGAGATGCCATTGTAGAAAATTAATCGACAAATATTTGATACATAAATAAAAACATTAAAGCATTTTATTTCCGCCTCAACTCACAGAACTGCAAAACTTTACAGTGGAAATTCTACTGAATTCAGATGAAATATTCAACATTTTCAGCACTTTATGAAGTGAACAGGATGTGGAAGGCATGAACATGGTTGGTCATGCATTTTTAATCGCTTCATAATCACGTTATTACATCGAGACAGCAGCGGTGTGCACAGCCGACCTCTTTGTGCTGCTCGTCAATGGCTTTGACTTTGTAATTAATTCTGGTACGGAAGGCATCGGCCTCTCGCTTCAGCCGGGACTCATACTGAGCCTGGAGAAACTTCACTTTCAGTTTGACCGCCTTCTTCAGAGCGTCCATCTCCTTTCAGGGGGAAAAAAGAATCAGCTAGAATGTGAGCTAAAAAAAAAAACATCCTTCCATTATTTCTGAAAAATCTCACATTTTCAGATCACATCTTATATTTTCACCTTCATTTCATAATTTGATTTGTGAATAAATTGAAGTGAAAATATAAAATGAGAGTTTGTATTACAAAGAAGAAGAAGAAGAAGAAGAAATAGTTTCCTGTGAATGTAAATCATCAACACGCATGCTAAGTGTCGCCTAAACATAAATACATAATGAGGCATTATGTTTGGTAGAGGGGCCCTCATTCAGCTGCGAGCCTGCCAATCAATTTGTTTAACTCTGCAGGCAGGAGGCGCGATGAAGGCCGCCGTTTTAGGCCACAAAGCCACCATATGCCCTCTCAGCGGGAGAGCCGGCCGGCCCGCTCACCACCACACACACAGGAATCCTCCAGCAACGGCGTGAAAAGAGCCACAGCGTGAATGAACTCGCCGAGCAAATCCAACGGAATGCACTGACACTCTGTGTCAACGGTGTCAAGCTCATCTAAAGCCCGAGCCAAGCCTTCACTCAGACGCTGCTTACTGCGAGATTCATGATGATGCACTGCGCAGATGTAAACTTTCAATATAATAGGAATATAATATCATTAATTCAATGCAGCAGCAATACAAAGCATCAGGTGTTTCCGCAGGATAACAACGTATCTCAAGTGACATGTATGGAATAAAGCAGTGTGTGTGTAGTTCGGTTAGAGTAAAATAATCAGCGACGGGGTGGTGTGATGAAGCAGAGCTACTCTTACCACCCTGAAGTTGATTATTTTCCAATAAGAGCACATCCCTGAGTGTTTTCTTCCTCTTATACCACAGCAATTTTTCAACATTTTTTATCCGTTTAAAGTTACATTTAAAATTAGCTCCTGTTCTCTGTCCTCCTGTTCAGTGACACTGCAGACTCTTTCCATAAATATACAGTAAGTAAAATGTCTCCACACAGAAAATTTCACCATATATACACATTTTTAAATCTGTTTATATGAAGTGTCTGCTGTACAAGTCCCTGTCAATGAGCTGATAACGTATTAGAATTACTATAAACCTGTGACTTGAGGATGCACTACTGTCAGACCTCCTGTTATAGAAAATTAATCAACACCTGATGAACTCATCTACCTTCATGAGTTATGCCATTTCAGAAGACAACCGTGTGACCAGAGGAAGCTTGGACATGTCTGTTTGGACAGTGCCATTCTGACCAAAGAAGCCCAACCTCAACTGATTCCCCAGAGAATACATAAACAGAGAGATGTACAGGACACAGAAGTCAGCATGACATAGCAGAGGTGCGGGAAATTAGTTTTGTGAAATTTGTAATGCCTCATTCTCATTCTCAACAACAATAAATTCATACTTCATATCTTGAAGACATAATGAATGTCCCAAACTGAAAAAAAATACCAGGCGTAAACAGCGTCTTAAAATGTTATGAGATGTGTTATAATTCACTCTAGACTTCATTCTTATTTGGATAATTCATATCTGGATATATATATATATATATATATAGCTGTAAAATGTTACTTATGATCACAGATTCCTCACAGATTAATTGTTTTCAGAACATGTCAATCTAACGAAGAAGATATTTATAAAACGCATACATATATTAAATGACAATAACATCAAATATTTATATCTGTGACTCGGCTCTTCTTGGTGAACAACACTGTGAGCCGACTCTTACATGGGAGAAGGAGCTGTAGTTTCCCTGTTTTTAAAATGTAGGCAATGTTTTACTCTTGCGATCTCATTTACAGCCATAGATAAGTACAACCACCTGCCAAAATATCTAAAATCTTAGTCCGATTTAGAGAAAAATAAAATGAGCTACTTTTAAGCGGAAAGAGTCGACTCTTATAAGTGAGCCGAGCTAAAGAGTTGCGCAACGCCGTTTCTATGGCAACCGCGTCTTTTTCTTCTTCACCTGTTTTCCGGAAATGGCGGAGAACAAACCATAGCAACTGGTTGACGCCCTAAAAAAGACAACTAAAGGTAAATACACCTCTTTATCGTCTGTTTTATGTGTATTTTATGTTTAATATTTTTAGCTGAAATTGCGAGCGATGTTTCTGACGTATTTTGTGAGACAGAAGCTAGTTAGCTCCTTGTTTTAGCCGGTTAAATAAATCTAATTCAAAACACTTACTTTCGAAATAAGTGCACTATGTAGGGTACTAGGTCCAATCTGAGGGCATTTGGAATTCAGCTGGGTGCTGCTTAAATAATGTACAGAGTGCTAAATATTTAGGCTATGTAATGCACTAACGTCACTTTACTCACTAAATAATTGCACTCTTTAGGGTGTAAAATAATAGGCTACTACATCCTGTAGTGCACTGGATGTTCATTAGGGAGCTGTTTGGGATCAGGCCAATATGAGCATGATTAGCTCATGTAAAACCCGATATTTCACAAAGCCCTAACTTCTAATAAAGACAAAGCACATATTTTACAGCCAATATATTATAGTTTTAATATCTTCTTAAACCTCCTGATTACAAATGACCAATTAATGACCTCTTATCCTATCATCTAATCTGTCCCGTCTTATTCAGATCTGTTGTGCGTTTTACAGCCACAAATCTGTTTCTCTTTTTTCTTCCAGACGAGGAAAAGACTATTAAAATAGATTAGTCTGGCTAAAACCGAATAATCTTTATAATCTCTACATAATCCCTCAGTGTGTCGTGTGAGAGTCTGCCCTCAGGGCATCAATATGGCGTCTTAATTCACACAAACAACTCCTCAGTGGCTCTCAGCTCTTTGATTTATAAAGACTTTTTACACTACATGGATGTTTAGGAGAGTTTTATACCCACTTTGTCAGTTTTAACCTCTAGTTTAGGAGTTAAACACAGTAAAACAGTATGTGTACAAAGCTTTCAGGATTAATAATTCACACATCATCGAGCAGCAATCAAGCGACCAACCGACTCAACATCATCCTAACCTCATATTCTGGGGGAAAAAAGCGTTAATAAGTATATTAACTGATGTCATTTGCCGTTGTATTTAAGATCTTTATATAAACACGTATACATTCTCGTTAGCTGGGAAAAAACCAGTGATTCATCTTGATGTGTCATTCGCGAATGAGTCGGCTCCTTGAATACGCGCTTTCTTTGAATGTTGAGAGCCGACTCTCATATATGTGTCGATTCATTACCAAACGACACATTCCTACTGCAGATGGATCATTATTTTTAACTGCAGTGACCTCAATGTGTTAAGCCAATAAGGCAGATCTTTTTACAGGAAATACATGTCTAAAAAAATGCCTTAAATATAAGAACATCGAATATTAATATATCAGTATTGTATCGCTCGAGAATGAGTCGGCTCTTTGTGTCGAGTCTTTGGGTCTATGGCTACTGTATATGGGCCTGCATAACTTCAACTTCAAAATAAATAACATATATATAAAATAAAAACAATAACCCACAATAAATTATTTTGACTACGCATTTTTACGCAGACAGATGTAGATGTTTTGGGGTTAGAAATACTGTTAAAAATATTTTATTCTGAAATTTGTGTAAATCATATGCAAACTCATCAAATTTTCAGACTTGTTAGTGTATTTCCTTCAGGCTGCCTGGCGCCCCCTACTGCCCACATCATAATACAGTTCTTTTTAACTATAATACATTTTCTATAAAAACATGCTCTTTAAAAAAAAAGATCAGGATCCCAGATGTGCTTTAATTTACATATTTTTTAATTAATTCATCATCATTATGGTCGCAGCAGTAATCACATTAATCCCTCTTCATGTAAGAAAGTGTGGAAATGAGGTCACCAAGCAGCCTGTCTGGGTTTTAAACAGACAGAAACAGGCAAAGAGCCAAATTATACAGTTTTATTAAACATATGTTCACCTCAATCTGTTAATAACAGCAGTGTATTAAATGCACAGTATTACGTGTAGAGTAAAAGGTGCAGTATAGAGTTTGATCAGTCTGTGTAAAGCCTTTGATTAGTCAAATATTAAAAATATATAACAAATTATTAAAAATTAAAAAGAGAGTTTTCAGTATCAAACAATGTCATTGAAATAAAAATGTGATTAAAAAAACATGTTTATTATTCATCATCACAAGTCAAAGTTATAGTTAACTTTTATACATAGAGTTCAGGTGACATGAGCTTTTTTTGTGTAAAAAGATAAAAATGATTTAATTTAGATTTACATTTTTATATTTCAGTGAAATTTACTGAAAAGAAAGGAGCCGTAGGTGAATTTAACCATGTAAATCAGGTAGATTGTACTATAAATTACACAAAGTTGGCTTTACTTAAAAAAATATTACTTTAAAATACACTTTAATTACTTTCAGTACAGTATTCAGAAAAACAGGACCTTTCAGAGGAAATGTCAAAATAAGATTATATAAATAAAAATAAAGATTAATCTACAAATAAAACTAAGAAATGAATGAATAGGCAGAAGGGAACAGTGATATTAAACATGACAGATGGTCGTGCTATGCAGCGACGCTTTAATTCTACTGCAGGGAAAGGGAAGTAAGATGATTAAATTACGGTTCGATTTGCTTCTCATCACTGTAGTTGCTTATAACTGGGGCTGAAACTTGAGAAAATGATGAATATCAGTATTAAATAAAGTTAAGCCTCTGTACTATTTTTTGTGGAAAAGTTCTCTATTAGCACATAATTAACATGGCCAGTTTTTTATATTAAGTTCCAGTGATCGTTCCTTTTCTTTAATCCTCTAAGAATACGTTTTTAACGCTTTAAACGTTTTACAGATTTGATCTGAAATATTTTAAAATCCATTTGAACAAAACCTTTTTTTAACATACAGTGTACACTTTGTTTTATTTGAGATGATTGGTCATATAGCACTTTATTTACTTTATTATTCAAACATTGTTCATTTAATCAAAAGTAAATATATGATGTGATGACTTGTAGAAAAAGGCTCCTTTAAGTGGATCATTTATATAAGGCTTCTTTACTTCATAAACGGAACCTTTTCTGATACCCAACCGCTTTGGTGTAGAGTTCTATATAGAACCTTTAAGGAATGAAGCTTTATTCTTCTAAACAAGTTGATTTGTTATTATTAATTTATCTTAAAGCTAATCTGATCACTTCTCCCTGTGGGTTAGACTGAGCAGTGATCCGATCTCAGAGCTCTGCTGAGGTGTAGAATAAATGTATTTCTTTAAGTCATGTCGTTTGTGGTCACAAGAGGGCGCTGGAGGAGCAGGTCACAGTAACAACCACACAAACTATAACTGTAACTGCAGAGGCCAAAGGTGACCTGTATTAATCTTGTGATGTCTGAATAAAATTTCTGACTCAGTGTATATATATATACAGCCTATACGTAAGTGTAATATCTGTGTGAAACTGCGGCCTGAAATATTATTTAATTTACTCGTTCAAATTCAAATTTTCATGTGGAAAAAAATTGTTCATATGGTTATGTGTGAAATAAATTCATGCCATTGATTTTAATTAAAATAAAATAGCAAAATTAAAAAATGTTGTCTTTTAGAGGTGCCCAGGAACATGAACTACGAAATTAAAACATATATGTTGTATATTAATAGGCAAGGAACCCGGATTGCAGATTTATTTTAAAGAATGAGTAATTACAGTGGCTTATTTTTAATCTAGGATTCATTTTTAAAAATTATTTAGTTCAGGCTAATTTTATTTCAGTACTCTTTTTAGAATTAAACCAGTTTCTTCTAAAAAAAAAAAAAAGGATTAAAATATGTTAAATTAAGTGTGTATTAATTTATGTATCACAAACATCCCTTCAGGTCTTAACTCAAAATTAGTTAGATTTAAAACTGTGATTTTACCATGTTTACATAC
>JAQQZR010000018.1:784852-797308 GCA_030068235.1 Notoglanidium macrostoma | reverse complement strand
ATATATGTACATAAGAGTCATAGCAAAATATAATTATAAAGACAACCAGAACTCTCACTTTCATCCAGTAACACAAACGTATGTGGAACAGGAACTTCTTCTTCTTCTTCTTCTTCTTTTTAAATATATTTTAATCCCTCATCAAGATCATTCAGAATCTCTGCACAGCGATGCAAACGGTGAGTACAAAGTGATGGAAACCAAATGTTTGTCTTTCAGATGTGTGACCAGGAACACAAACGCACACTGAAAAAAAAAAAGGCAAGTTTTGATATGAGGTTTTCTTAATGAAGATTTGTCTCTAACGAGCCATGGGCATTTGTATGGTAATCTGAATGAATAATGTGAATAAAGTTGCTATTAAATGCAGAGGTTATGTTAATTTTCTCTGGTCCACATGCTGGAGCGTCTGTGCAGGTCTGTGTGAGAGAAGATCAGAGACGTGGAAGTTAATGAAGCCTGAAACGCGTCGGGCATCAAAGGCTGAGATGAGATGCGAGTGTGTTGGACAGGTGAGGATGAGGACTCAGCGCTGACGATTACACTGCAGTTCACTTCAAACACTCACAACTCCCAGCTGTCAGTCTGTTTCAGAGATTTCACACAAAATACATGAGCATCATGATTATTTAGAGTGAAAATACGACTCGCGGTGGCATGACTCTGTAAATATCATGCCCGTGATTACACCTGTCACTAATCATCACGTGCATATTATATAAACCCTTTACGTGGAATACACAAACACATTCGACGGCAATAAACAACTTTAGGTTCTATTGTGGGAAAAAATCCCTTGAAAATGACCATAAGGTTACAGTGTTACCCCTGAAATTAGCATAAATTCATATCAAATACTAGACTAGCAGAACCGCTGGACTAGCATGTGTACCGTAGAAACCCACAGCAAAGAGACAAACTACGCTAACTACTGGAGCTGAATGACTGTCATAAACATCCTTACAACGAGCAAATGGACAAACTAGCACAGCTGCTGGATTAGCATGAAAGCGTATCGAATGGAAAAGCTCTACACCGTACGCCAGCCAATGGTGCGGATGACCATAACCGCTTTCGTAGTCCATCTGCTCTGACATAAAAACCCAGCAAGCACAGATACAAGAGACCAAACCAGCAACGCGGCTTGTCATGGTAATGTTACAGTGTTACCTGACTGTTATAAAGCGCTGACACTGGAGACTCCTTCCATAAACAGATATTAAATAAATAATATCTTCTCACAGAAAACTCTCAACTTCTGAGAACCATTTTCAGGAAAAACAAACGTAACACATAAAATCTAATTTTAGCTTTAGCTGGATGTGATATACAGCAGCACACACACACACACACACACACACACACACACACACACACACACACAGTCCTGGACTCTGAGCATCCTATTTCTGACCAGGACACACAACTATTTCCCCTCAGCCTCAGTGGACATAATGAACGCTGTATTTTACCCCCTCTGTAGGTAAGAAAGTGACAGTTTTAGCACCGTGGCTAATGGAGGGGAAAGAGTCGAAGGGCTACAGGACCCTTACTGCCTCTTCTTCCTCTCCGTCCTCTGTGTGTGAGACCTCATGGCCAAGTGAGGGACAAAATCAATAACCCATAAGCAGCACTAGAGTCTGTACTTACTCATCTCCACACACACACACACACACACACACACACGCACTGTGCAAGTAGAGAGGATAGTCGGATCTGTGTGTTTGCTCTGGCATGTCCTTCTGCTCCCAGCAGAGGTGAACTAAATTAACAGCTCAAAAATCTCATTTCCTGAAGACCCAAAGTCAAAGCCGCTGCCATGGACTGATCGCTGATTCACAATAAAAAACAAAACTCAAGCACACACAGCTGACTGCGTCGCTCTCGGGGACAGGAAACACAGCCGGTGTCTTGGTGGTGCTACGGGAGAACATTACAGATGAATAGAGAAGGAAAATATATTCAAATAAAGTTCAAACATGTTTTGTTGTTCAATTTGGGTTGTGTTTGAGTAGCGTTAGGGTGAACACCAAGTTGAAAAATACTGTTTCATCCACAGCCTAGAATTTCCTGATTTCCGGCGGACATGCCAGTCTGACAGTTTGTCCATTTACTAGGGTTTTTACGCCAGACGTGCTACTCCAGCTGTTACGGTACTTGGGCCATTTGACAGCAGCCCTTTCTCATTACTAACTACACCAAGTTTGGAATCCCGTACTTTGGGAGTTTGAACTGCTCCTCCAGCAGTTGTAGCAGCGTGTTTACTGACGAGGGTGTCTATGGTAAACACGCTCCTCCTGCAGTTACAGTACTTTACCTGTTTGTTCTTGCGTTACAGTACGGTAGTTTGGACCTCCATTTGTCAGTGTATTGATGGTGCACATGCTGCTTCATTATTCATTATAAATGACAGTAAATTGTTTGTTAGTGTGCAGCTACTCTAACTGCTACGGTGGTTTGTCCTTTTTTTACAGTAGACACGCTGCTCCAACAGTTTCGGTGTTTCTGTTTTAATGAGAGATTACGGGAAATGTTCTGTGGTAGTCCTGGGCTTCACCTCACAACCTCCTGGTGATTAGCACAGAACCTCGCATGATCCCATCAGCTACAAAACCGCATGTAAATCTTCTTAATTAAGTCACTATCATGATATGAGCGCTGACCCGGCCTCATTAAAATACAAGCTCGACGCGCTCCTCATATATTCCTGTAAATATTTCTCCCTGTGAGTAAACACTTCCTGTGATGGTCACCGAGCTGATCGATCCTGTCCTGTTTTATCGCAATCCATTAAAAAACCTGAGCAGACATGACCTGAAAGCGGAGGCTCTCAGGATCCATGTTACGATCGGTGGTCTCATCAGTCTTCTCGCTCCTCTGCTGCGGTTCCAGTTTGGAGCCGTTGTGGAGACAGACTAATGACTGAAAACAGCGCTTATGGGAGCGATATTTTCCTCAGCGCCGCAGTTATTGTTCCGTGTGATAGATTTTATGCTCAGCAGGAGCAGCAGCAGCAGCGAGGCAGAAGACTGAAGGCCCTCCTGATACCTCGAAACGCTAATGCAGAAGCCGGTCCTTACGCAATAGCAGAGCCAGGAGGAGGTTAAAGATTTATCTGTACAACTGAGAGGGATTGTTTTGGGTTCAACACGATACCCTGAACACGAGAAGGTGGAGGCGCTGAAGCTCCCCATGTGGAGTTGTAATATTTTAACATTTAAAATACATGACGGCTTTATGATGGATGCGAGGGTTTAGCAATAAAAAAGAGATCGATGCTGTTTTTCAACAAGTCCATGGATGAAACAGTATTTCTATAACTATTATGTATGGAATAAAGCACTCAGTGTCATGCTGTTAGAGGAAAATAATCAACTACGGTGTGGACTTCCTGTTACCAAGCAAAGCTGATTATTTTCCCATAACAGCATGTCCTGCAATGTTTTATTCCTCTTATACCACAGCAGTTGACACACGCGATGTCATTGTAGGACTAACTAAGAAGTAACACCGCTCTAATGACGTGAAAGCGCACAAAACACACGCGAGCGCTCTTTTTACCGATTGATGAAAGCTAAAGAAAAAAGAAGCTAAAGGAAAGAGAAAGCTTTTTACATTTATAAGAAGAAAAATGTTTTTTTCGTCTTTAATAAAAGATAAAAAGCAGGCCGTTAGATTTTACCCCAACTTTTACAAATGCTTGTGAATAATTACTGTTGATTATTATGAAAATGAAACAAAAGTACATATTCTTTATTTAACAAAAGGAACAAGTAAGTTGATAAAGAACAGGAAAATCAATGTTGCCTTTTCTTTTCTTTTTTTTTTTTTTTTGGTAATAAAATTTTCTTCTTAGATGTTTTTTTCAGAAATATCGTGGAAAAATCTCATCGTGATCCCAGTATTGTGAATTGAGACAAATCCTGAACTTGGTCAGGTTTGTCCTTGGCTATTAAAGTTAAAGTTAGCAGCATTAGCATTAAGTCCCTTAAAGTCTAAAATAACTTTGCGTTTAATAGCTGTGGGTAAATCTGTGGTGTTGTTACGCAGCCACAAAGACACTGTTTAAAAGAAATGAACATGAACATTTCTGTGAGAGATAACTAGCAGGAACACGTTCAGCGTTAACAGTTTCAGTTTTTCCTTCAGGGCTCGTCCTACAGGAGCGCGACTTGATATCTCCGGATATGAGAACTGAGTAAAATCTCCAGTAATTTTGAACCCGATCGCTGTAAGGTTCTGCGTGCGAGCGTCGCTCTGCGTCTCTGTACCTCTGGCTGTAATATTTTGGGATTATTTGTCACCTTTACACATTTGCACACAGAATTTATTTTTCATCCCCAGGGTACAAGAGAGCAAATTAGAGAGCCGGCCCTCCCTCAGGCTTCTCACGGCGTGCAATAAAAATAGATTTTAATGATGCAGAGAAAAACTCGGTAATGAAGAGGATGTCACACAGAACGGCCTCGAGTTCGGGAATTCGTCCTTTGAGTTGTCGTGCATTTGGGGTTTTTGGGTTTGTTTGGTTTTTTTTACATAGAATTTGCATTAAGACAGTGTTGCTACCATTAATAAAATGTGAAAGAGATTATTGATTAAACAGAAAATAATTCCTAGCTAGGACTAGGGGGTTTTTGGTAAAAAAGAAAAACTTGTCAGAAAGTGATAGAGGTTCTGATAGTTTTATTTTTAATAATAATTCACATTTGTTTGTCGTTATTAACAATTAGATCAATAATCCTGATCATTTTACTCGATATTGAAAACACAATTGCTTACAAAACCATTTGATTGCTCTTTATTATTTTAAACAAACAAAAAATGCTGCAGTTTGAGCATGAAATTATACAGCAATGGCAAATTACTTATATTTTATATTTCACGTAGTTTCTTAACTGTTAAAACAATTAATTGTTGATGTCAGCTAGCACATCCTGAAGCATTTTATTCCTCGTATACCACAGCAATTTGCCAAAAGTTACAATTTTCATCTATTAAAGAATGAGACATTAATTTATAAGTTATATTTAATGTCGTGGAAGTCAGCTGCTGTTGTCACTTACGTTATAGCAGCTGTAAACAGTCGTCCCCTCACCAGCCTCTCTTTATTCCCAGCTTGTCACGTTACCAAGAAACCGTAAAGCGTAAACTGCTGAAGTTACCGCTTAACTCTGACTGTTACACAGCGCTGACACTGGAGACTCCTTCCACAAACGTTACACGAACACAGAAAACTTCACCATATCAACATTTCCACATGTTTTATTAATCTGTTTATTATCAGCGGCGCATGTGCTGTAGGCTGCACGTCCCTGTGGACCAGCTGTAACTATAGAAACGTTAACGTATCGTAACAAGCGCATTAATATAAACCTCTGATTTGATCAATACGCTTAAATAAATAATGACTGCAAGTCTGAAAATTATTAAATCACGTATGATTTTAGACGCTTTAAATACCTTTATGTATAAAGACCAAGTAAATAAGTAACCAAATAATAATAAAGAACAGAAGAACTTTAAAATCTCGCTCTGGATGATGTAAGCAGGGGAGACACGTTCATGAAGATGTCATGGACGTGCGTGAGTGTAAAAATGATGTTTTAACCAGCTTCTTCTCACGTTGATTTTTGTAAACGCTGCAATTTCTGTTGGACGTCCATCATTTCGAGGTTCTTTCCTCTGAGCCTGACGCATGCAGTTAGGAATAAATCTCTCGCCTGCTCTACTCTCCCTCTCTCCCTTCCTCTCTCTCTCCCTCTCTCTCTGTCGCTGTCTCGCTCCCTCACTCCATGGTAATCGTCTCGCCTCGTTAAATCCATGTGCAGCTCGCACTGCTAAACGAGTGTACGAGGACTCTGATTCCTAAGCTCAGAGCCAGAGGGAGCGTTTGTGCTGAGTGTAGAAGGGATTAGTGAGGGACAGCAGCGAAGCTTGGACTCAGGACCTGGTTAGACAGGACAGACTGGAAGTGGGCTCTTTTCTCATCCAAACTTCTGAGCAAGCACCATGAAGTTCTCGTGCACAAGAAAACGTCTTTAGGCTGTGAGAGACGAAGAAGACTAGAAGATCGTGAGATCTTGTTCTTGAGAAGGGATTCGTCCTTGTCACAACACAGAATGATCTCATCACGTCTGGTGAAACCATCGAAGCAGTCACGGAAGGAGCCACCGGGGGATCGCTCGAGGATGCTGATCGTGGGTGAGAGGCTGATGAGAGCCGGTAGTGAAGGAAACCTTCTGAGATCCACATCGAACCAACAGCAGGAGCTTCAGGAGCAGAGCCTGAAGATGACCTCCAACCCAGGTAACGACTCGTACCTTCCACAGAGCTTTTATCATCTCACACACAACAGTTCATGCTGCTAAAGACCATAATGACCTTTGAAATGAAATCAGAATGATATATTTGACTGCTGAGGTATAGGTCACATCCTGAACAGAAGTAAAGAGGAACCTCAGACGAGTGGTGAAACATCTCCATGATTACAACACAAGAGAAAGAAAAGTGCATCACATGACCCCAAATGGCTAATGTTGCTAACAGGTTTAGCATATGAAATCAAACAATACAAAATATAAAGCAGATGGCAGTTAAGTGTAAGATGGTAATTTAAGGAAATACTTCATTAACGATTTCCGGAATATTCTATACATCAAGCATCAGCAATAAATAATAAAGGAAAGCAGTGAATAAACAGATTTAGAATTTAATTCATGCTACTCTGAGATCTTCTGTGGGATCAAAGGCATCGGAGTAGACACGGGATTTTCAGAGGAATGTAATATTACTGACTCGAGACTTTCCTTCACTCATCGCAATAATAATATTATATTTGTGTTGCACTTTTTAAAAACCTGAACTGTATGTATACAAAAATGGGCCTCGGAAAATGTTCACGTCTTCCGTTTCCGTTCCTGAAGTTATGTAAATGTATTTATATATGCATGATAAGACTCTCTACAATGAAAGCATTAAGGACGGTGATGCAAAACAAATCCATAAGTTAGGACAAATAAGACTAGACATCCCATTAAGACAAAAGTAATGGCACCTTATAAAAACAGGAAGAGCTTTGGTAGCCGATGAGCCGCAGTGGCTGAGCTGCGTTAGTGGGAGGTTTAGCACTTGCCACATTTAGAAGGCGCTCTTCCACCCTTTAGCCTCCGTTTTGCCTTTTTCAGCTGTCATTGCCTTTTATGGAGATGCAAGCATGGCTAAATCTAAATCAGCGTTGCTGTGAATACACACGTGGACGAAGAAACAGCAAACGTTCAGTTTGGCCAACAAAAACATTTACAAACAACGTAAATGATAATAAAAGTTAAAGTATTCACTAAACGCATCTCGCTGGTTTCACTGACTCCACTCACTCATTGATGAATGTTTGCATGATAGCAGACACTCCTAAAAATACTCACCACTAAAAATATTTCAGTGACTGAATGGCGGAAACACTCCACATGCTCTATATATTGTCTGTAGATACAAAAAGCTACGCTGAGTGTTCCTCTGGTCTTTCTGTTGCCTCGCTTTATTTGCTTTGCTGGATAAATGCTGCAGACTGTCTGAGGCTCGTCTGCCATGTTTTTGTGTGACTTCCATGACGGCAGCACATGTCTGTATTGTCTCCTGATTCCCGTCTTTATGGAGGGGATTAGAATGACAGACTCTTTTTGCTGATCCGATACATTCCCTTTGCCATGATCTCATTCGAGCTGATCGAACTGCACACTGGCTGAATAAACGCACAGCACTGAGCCGATTATCATGGCCGTCCTGTTCTGAGGTGAGCATTCATTTAAAAAATGATATAATTAAATTAAAGCTATGTTTTTCTCGAGTGTACTCTTGGTAACTTGTCTGGACTGAAATCCGCTGTGTTTTTAAGTGTGCTCAGGATGAAAACATTCACTAATGAATCACGTAGGTGTCTTCTTTAGACGTTTCCCTTTATTTACATTTCTCTGTACAGATTTATCAGAGGTCCCTGTCCACTGCATGACCGCTCTCGTCCTGTTATAGGGCTTTAAACTGGTTTTACGGCACTCTCGGCCCAAACGGAGAATGAAAGGCTCCTGAAAGTCGTGCGTGTTTTTAGGAAGCGAGCGTTTGATGGATGTCAGCTCTCTACTACGTCCGGCCTGTTTACTGCACACTTAAAACCCCTGACGTTTGGTTTATTTAAAGGAGATAGAAAGGCCTGTCCTCGATCAAATGAGGTCCATTTAGATGCCAAATTGTTCCAGAATTCATTTGAGTGACTTTATAACTCAGAGGACCTCTGGGGTTTGAGACAGCACAAAGAGGCGGGGTGATTGGCAGCTGGGCGGAAAACTGGAGGCTATTTTTAAGCATCATATTTTCCAAATCTGGAGGAGAAGTCTAAGCTGTGTAATGTCTGGTAGAGATGGACTGCATATGAGCTCAGAATTAATTTAGTAATATTATTATATGCTGTTTTGAAGGGAACTTCAAATGAGCTGTAGTAGAACTATCACCGGATAGTAAAGGATTCATGGTTATTTGTGGTTGTGTTTTGGGACAAATGGATCGGGAATGGCAAAGGCAACTGGATTATGGACCAGAGATTCCCAGCTGTACGAATGAAGCCGAAAAAACTTATCTGGCATTTTAAACTCGGGGTCGAATCGGTTTCATTACGTGTTTTGGATGTATCCTGACAGTTCCCAATAAAGTTCATCACCATTATTGGGAACTGTGACATGAAGGAGGACTTCGTGACACTGCTAACATTCCCATTAAGTACAAGGACAGGTGGGTTTCCTCAGGGTTCTCAGGTTACCTCCCACTGTCCAAACAGCATGCAAGTGCTCAGAATGTCTTGACTAGATTCTGTAAATGTGTGTGTGAATGAACTGGCCTCCTACGCGGAGTGAATCCCAGAACAGACTCCAGATCCCCCACAACATGTGGGAAGTGATGTCACAACCTTACATCCTCTAGAGAAACTCCTCCTACTTTCACAGGTGATGGGAAACATGATAACACTCTTGAGTACAGAGTTTTCTGCATCCAGATTAGTTACGATACCTCACTATCTGTTGGGAAATCCCATCTAGCCTGATAGTTTTCCTGCTTTTCCTTTCTGTTTATGTTTGCTGTTGCATTATAGAACTCTTCCTAATTGAGTGCTTGTGTGTGTGTGAAGTTGCTGAAAAGGGGACTGTCAAACATTTGAGCATTTGTAGTTCATTAAGTATAGTTAAGAGCTAAACTGGCTAATTAGCAGTTAGGGAGAAAAGCATGCTAACTACTCACATAGCACGACTATTGTTGTCCATCACATGTTTATTGAAAGGATGAAACCTTTTATGTGTTTATTCAAGGCATTATTGACTTCCAATACTTCTCAAAAACAATACAACTTTTATAATAACCAGTGTATAGACTTAGATACAGAATGTCACCCCATATTTCACACTTGAAAATAATAACTCAGGAAATCAGGAACTTTCTTTTTTCACAAATGCTAAAGAACACTAATTATCTAGGCATTCACTTGAGCATTTAAGACAGCGCTAGTTCCCGCTCCTCTTCCTGTTTTTGATCTTTTCCTGTCCGTGTTTCTGATCCCAGCAATGTGAAACTGGCTACACCCAAATTAAAAACACTTTTACTTTGTAGTTAATGTTAAAAAGTTCTCCCAAATGTGACTAGTTTCCCCCTCGGTGATATCACGCTCGATTAGCTGGGGGGTGGAGGAGAACTGAACTCGAGCACAGGCAGAAATCGGCAGTCCTGGGTTCTCTGGAGGAAAAAGAATTACCCCAGAGCCCTCACGAGTCCTTCATGCTGAAGTGAATATTTTGTAAAATGATTCAGCAGTGTTCCTCAGTAAACCTGGGCAGTGTGAAGCTTCTGTTCAGCCAGTTAGAGGATTAAATTTACCACCAAGCATCCAATCACTGCGAGAGTGGTGAAAACGAGCACAGACTTGCACCTATAGACAATTCAGACTTGCAGTAAGTGTTATTATTATATTGTTATTATAATAATAATGATAATAATAGCAACATAATCTATGACATGGTGGTGTGATGAAGCAGAGTTACTGTTACCACCCTGAAGTCTTTTATTCCTCATTAGACCACAGCCATTTGCCAACGATTACACTTTATCATTTATTAAAGAATGATACATCACACATTTGATCCATTTTTGGTTACATTTATCGTTGTGGAACGTACACAAAGCAAGTTATTTCCTATCCTCGCTTAGTTATAGCAGCTATAAACAGTCGTTTGAGTTAATAAGAAAAAAACGCAGCTTGTCATGTTACCAAGGAACCGTAATGTGTAAACTACTCTGTAAACCGTAAACTACTCTGTAAACCGTAAACTACTCTGTAAACCGTAAACTACTCTGTAATGAAGATGTCAGAAAAACTAAAACTACACAAAGTGCTGACTCTGGAGACTTGGAGAAATGTTAAACAAACGTCTCCTTCTTGGGAGAAAAACTTCACCTTATCAATGATTAAATGTTTTTTAATCTGTTTATTATCAGCGGAGTGTCCACAGTACACGTCACTGTAAATGACCTGTTACTATAGCAACGATAACGTATGAGGTATAAGATATTACATAAACTTGTGAAAAGTCTTCACAAAACTCTTTCAGTTATTGGTCAGAAACATGGTGAGGACACAAGTATGTAAAGCTCACAGAAATGACCTGAGCACAGTGAACACAGAGCCGGCGCTAAATAAATTGCAATATAATACGAATAACTAGTTTAAAAGTTTTGTGTATTGCATCTAGCATTTATTGTCTCTTTTCAGTTATTTTGTTCATCCATTTCCCCTGAAGCCATGGCATTTCTGCAGCACTACACCTCTGTCCATTGTTTCAGTTTAGCAGCTCATGTCTATAAAAAATGCTGCAACCCAAAACACAAGGCATGTTTGATTCACTTCCTGAGTCGATTCAGAGTCAAATCACTTTCTCACTAGTATACACTCGGAAGCAGACCGAGAGCCACCTCACTCGGACGCTCACAGGCCCGAATGTGCTCACCTGCCTAAAGAACCGCACAGAAGAGGAGAACACACAAGAGCTCTGTTCAAACACACCAAACACTGTGTATGTGAAAGAGTCATTCTGTCCCCAGTGTGCTGGTTCTATTCCTGCGTCAGCATCGACCTGCTGCACTAATGCACTGCGGTAATTACACCAAACTCCATCTGATGGTGGTCAAATCCACAACCGGTGATTTAGCCTGAGAGCTGATTTCACACACACACACACACACACACACACACATACACACACACACTCTCTCTCTCTCTCTCTCTCTGTCTCAGAGCAGCAGCAGTAAGACAACATGCTCCTCTCTAACACACTGCCTCCTCAGTGCTTCCACTCCAGCTCCCATCTGGGACACGGCATGAGCAATCCTGACACACACACACACACACACACACACACACACACACACACACACACACACACACACACACACAGAGCCATGTGTGTGAGTCAGTAGTTCAGGCTGAGATTTGTAGCGAACAGAACAAACCTGTAGGATGCTCTCTGCAGTCCTAAAGGTACAGATTGATGAAAAGGCTTATTTTCTATTCTTCAATTTTCCACTTCAGACAAGTCAATTGAATTAGAATTCGGTTCATCGAGAGTCATCGCCACTGTGTGTGTGTTACAGTAAAATACTGAGTAATGAGGTTGTGTGATGAAGCAGAGTTACTGTTACCACCCCAAAGTTGATTGTTTTACCCATAACAGCACATCCCTGAGTTTTATCTTCCTCTTTTACCACAGCAACTTGCTAACGATTAGGCTAACACGTGTTCAAACTGCTGCTCACGCTGCATCACAGGGCAGCGTAACACACTCGGAGGACTCCACCCTCTTCTAAGGAGCCCAAAGATTATAATTTCTATGAGCTAAACAAGGAGTATGAAGCATCATGGCATTATCATTAGTGTGAGGGTTATACATGACTTGCACGCGCAGCTTCTTCACGCCTCCGCAGCACTTCGTCCTCTCATCCTCTTCACATAGCGACAGTCAGACCGTGTTTCATTCAGACCGTGTTTCATAACACACTGGTCTTACAAGTTTAAGAAAAACTCTTCTGACATTTCATGTCCTTCATGCGCAGATTCAGCAGATACGACCCCTCGCCTCAGACACATCAATGTGATTTCATCACTTAATGCTTGGGTCAGTTTTGCCTCATTCAGGACTGTAGCTTTGTTATTGTGCACTTTTTCATTTTTACTGTTTGTGGTCATTGGGGTTAATTCACTTTTAGAAATATATGACATTAAAGTGGCTGCTTTTTACCACTTTTACTCATTGTTAAATCACTCAATGGGGCATGGCTTATGTTAAGTTCCTGAAGGAGGCGTGGCCTCTGTGTCAGTCTCAGTGAAGGAGGCGTGGCCTCTGTGTCAGTCTCAGTGAAGGAGGCGTG
>JAQQZR010000018.1:760144-779553 GCA_030068235.1 Notoglanidium macrostoma | reverse complement strand
ACACACACACACACACACACACACACACACACACACACACACACACACACACACACACACACACACACAGAGTCAGATTTAAACAAACACTCAGTGTTAGGGAGTGCACTTCTGGAGCAGAGAGTTCAGGACACAGCGTTTTGCTCGTGTGTGATTTAAAGAGAAGAGCATGTTCAGCTCGGTGAGTTTTTATTTTAGTTATTAAATTAATCTTCAATAGAGAGAAGTTTTGATTAAATAACTGTTGGAAAGTGAAGAACTTCTCCCAGTTGGGTTTGTTTACACTGACCGAGTCATGATTCTGAAATGTTAGCTGTTATATTTTAATACTATTAATGATTGAATTCAGTTTTCTGTTGCTAAACAAGTATAGAACAGTACAAAGACAACATTAATCAATGCTGAAGATGGAAAAGAAAGTCAAAGAAGTATGCAGAAGAAATAATAAATAAATAAACCATATAACTGAAATACAGTGAGGAGTTAGTGAGCAACACTCTGGAGCAAACACTGTAAATAAATCTAATAAATAGAATAAATATATAATATATTATTGTGAATTAAAGGAATCTTTGTTGCTTAAAATGTATTTGTGACAGTAGCTAAGACCGAATATATTGAATATTATGGTAATTTTTAGTAATATTAGTAATAAACATTACAGTAAATAAAATATATGATGAAAAAACTTGATGTGTTTACAGACAAAACTGTATTTATGTATGCTCTAACAAATACTGGATAATTATCAGAACTCTGGTTGTTTATTGCGATTAGGTGGTGATGTAATCAGCACAGCAGGTGGAAGTGATGAACACACGTGTGTTAAGCCCTGGAGGAAATCGCTGCTGTGTTTGTTTGTCTTCATTATCTGAAGTTGTCATTTGTTTCTGGAAACGTGTGCAGAATTTCCGTTCTCACTTACTTACTCACAGCTTACAGAGCTGAGTATGAACGCTCTTGGAAGGGTTAAATGTCGTGCGCTCGGTGTGCAGAAAACTACTACTAACACTACTAACACTACTGTCAGAGCTGCTGTTATAGAGAATGAATCAACACCTGCTGACCAATCAGAGTGCAGACTTGGTATATGAATATGAAGTATATGAACGTAAACTCGGGTTAAAGGGTTTTATTTTACTTTAGTTTTATTCATATTAATACGTTTGACAAAAGCTTTTTGGGGGGTGAAAAGTTTTGCTTGCAAAAAAAAAAGGTGTCCCTGGAGATCTCTTGATTTGAACACAGAACCTTCCGGGTACTAAGAGAGCCTTAAGCAGTGATTTACGCTCGTTCTATTTTAGAGGCACGTTCGGGGCGTTTGAACTCTGCTCGGAATTCTGAAGCTTTTAGGAAACGGTGTTATTTTTACACACTTGTACAGATACAGATTTTTCTGGTAACTAAACCTGGACAGTCGTAGAGCTTACTGCTTTGCCTCTTCCTCCTTTCATGTGACATGATCCTGAAATAAATCTTGATTCTGAGTTCTGAGTTATTTCGCATGACATCTCCTTGTAATGTGATATAACAGTCAGGGATCTGTGAGATGTGTTTCAGTTCCAGTCCCAAGATGGAAATGTCACCAAAGTCCTGAGGCTCTTTCTGCTGCAAGTATAAAGCCATGCTGTAGTCCTTACATGTTCATACAGGAGTGTGTGTGTGTGTGGGTGTGTGTGTGTGTGTGGGTGGGTGTGGGTGTGTGTGTGTGTGTGTGTGTGTGTGGGTGGGTGTGGGTGTGTGCATGCGCTTCAGCGGCTTATGACCATGCATTTTGATGGAAGTGAACAACATTAACAACAACATAGCCTCAGTCAGAATCAGGTCGAGAGGCTATCGCACTTGTCTCATGCTACTATCTAGTGAATTTTTTTAAGTAACCCCATAATAAGCAGTTGAGAGTCGACAACAGAGAGTCCACCAGCGTGCAGTCTAGCAGCTTGACGTAGATTTGTTCAGCTATGTTTGTGGTAATATCATTAAGCAGGGTTGCCAGGTTTCATCTAAATTTCTAGCTATCAACTATCCACACAAAACTTAGCTTTTGTAAAGAGGGAGACATGCTGTTCTTCTTTGTCTTTGATACAAGGTCACCATGGTGACAATATCCACTCTATAGTCCCCATTGCCCTCTCCCAAGCTTTACAATATACATTATAATAGACAAGGTTCCGCTCATCACAGATACACTGTCTGAATTTACATGTTTCCTTTGTTTGCAGAAATTCATTAGATTTATTTACAATTACTTGCTATAAATTTCTATCCACTGCTCTCCCCAAGCAGTTACATGGCACACCTACTACATGACACGCCCACTTTGCAGGGCCACCACGTTGTGCAATACTCCTCAGGTTAAGACCTCAGGTTAAGGTTCGGGCGTGAGTTAGGGTTTGGGTTGGGAATGTCCAGCTGTGTACTGAAGTGGGTGTGTCTTAGTGTAAAGTGGGTGTGTCATGTCAGCTGCAAGACTGCAGATAGACGTTTCTTACCCCTGAGTATCGGGCAGCGTGATTCCTGCCCCAGTATGCCTCTATTAGCACTTGTTGCAGTTCCCGTGTTTGACCACAAGGTGCAATACTAACTCTGTGGAGCTAAACAAGGCCGTGAGCAGATTGCAGATTGAAACAGGATTGCACAACATCTAGAAACGCGAGTGAATCAGCAACATTATCTAATCGTTGGGCATTTAAAAGGTGTAATTAGTATTTCAGTGAAATTTAAAATGCATGGAGTTGTGAATGAGGACTTGTGGATGAGCCACTACTGGAGTAAAGGATAAATACAACACAGATGTACAGTTTTAAATCTAATATAACAGGAATGGACTTTCTGGATTAGTCACAAAGCTAAAGGCCAAATCCTGCTGCCAACGTTTACAAGGTATTATAACAAGGATGAGAAATGACAGTTTCTCCGTCTCGGCTGTGAATCAAAGTGTTCTGCTTCTTTATCCGGGAGATTAAATCAAATTTAACAACATTATTCTAATCACCCGAGTGAAACTTTTGCTCTCTCAGTGCTTCTCATTAGAAAGAAGAATTTGGCTCTAACTCCTCGGATATGTCCCGGTATTAATCGTGAGATTTCGCAGCTTGGCAGAAGAAGAGAGATGATTACAGCTGTAATTGAGCTCCTGCTGTCGTGCCCATGTGTAAAAATTAATGCAAGCCAAGTTTTATTTTCAGGTAAGAGAATCAGGGTTAAAGTCACGGTCAAGGCCAAAGTTGTAGCTTTGAGACACTACACACGCCTCTAAAGCTCCTGATGAATTGCTCTCAGACAGGAGGGTTGTCTCGACCGTGCCTCACCCTGCAGATACAGGAAACACTGATAATAATGAAGCGTTTTTCAACAACACACTTCAGACTTTACAACCAAAGAAATACGCATAGAAATCAGGCAGCTGCTGAAACAAAAATAACAGTAACTCATTAAGTTTAACAAATAAAATAAAAATTAAAACTAAAATGAAAATAATAGGTAACGCAATAACAGAACTAGCACAGGCTAGCACAACCACGGCTAGCACAAACACGGCTAATACAAACGTAAAGAGGGAACAAAGTGAAATCAGTTTAGTTATAAATCTGTTAGTGATTTAAAAATCCTGCAATGGAAACACAAAAAGACAAAAAAAGATTAAAATATAATAAATACTGTAAGTTATTATTACTGTAATGCTAGTTCATGAGTTAGCTTATTTACTTTAATGCTAGCTCATGAGTTAGCTTATTTACTTTAATGCTAGTTCATGAGTTAGCTTATTTACTTTAATGCTAGTTTGTGGTTTAGCCTCATTATCGTAATGCTAGTTCATGAGTTAGCCTATGTAATGCTAGTTTGTGGATTAGCCTCGTTATTGTAATGCTAATTCATGAGTTAGCCTCTTTACTTTAATGCTAGTTTGTGGATTAGCCTGTTAATCTAATGCTAATGCAACAAATCAGTGCTCAAAAATCTGGCAATTGCTGGCAAGAAGAAAAGATTTTTTAAATGTAAACATTATTTTCCATATTCATTTTACATCATTTACTTATTATTCTGAATATATAATTCAGTAGTTTTCTTTTCATTATTTATTAACATATTTAGGGACAGGGAGGTGGTGGCAGCTGGTAACTCTCTGAAAATCTCTCTCTCTCTCTCTCTCTCTCTCTCTCTCTCTCTCTCTCTCTCTCTCTCTCGCTCTCTCTCAGTTAGGAGTGTATATACTTTAGCTAGTTATATGTATATAATCTGATAATTGTCCAGTCTTTTTGTAGTTTAATTGGAGGCAGACGGGAGACGTCATCTGCATTTAGAGATAAGAAACATTACTTTTTTCTATTAATAAGTATATGTAAGTCACTTATTGAAATAAACTGTCTTTTATGTAAACTTTAAAGAGATTTCAGTCCATTCCTGAGCACTCGGGTTTCGTTGGAGGGGTCTGCGTATGGCGCCGAGATCCGAGAGCTCATTAAAAACATCCGTGTGTGTGTGTTTAGAGGAAATGGTTCCCTGCACTTGACCTCACACACTTGGAAAAGGAGCTTGTAGGAGGACAATGCCTGGATTTTCTCCACCACGCTTCTGGTTTTTCCAGGGAGGGAAAATGGAGAAGGGATTTTTTTTTGCAGCAAAACATTAACAGAGATCCAACACACACACTCACACACACACACACACACACACACACACTTCTCCATCTCTGTGACCTTTTTCATGGGCGTTTCCCAAACGCTGGTGTCTAAAAGAACAAGACAGGATCATCATCAAATTACAGTCTGTTAATTTCTTGTTAATTCGTTACCCATGGCAATTTAATTAATATTTAATAATTTAATTATAAAACAAGACAAGGTGTGATCTCTTCTAATTAAGATGTATCAAATCCATTTTTAAATGCAAATTATTACATTATAAAGTGGTTCACTTGGGCACACACTTGTGACGCATGACAACAACAGAATTCTGTATTACTGCATCAGGTTTAAAGCAATGAAACCGTTAATCATTTTATCCATTATTCTGTCCATGGAATACCAAAGCTTACAATTAACAAATAACAAATATTATTAATAATAAAAAATGTAATTATTTATTGAACTTCGACCAGTTGCAAAAAAACAGCCAAACCCTTAACCTGAATACAGATTTCGAAATTATTGGCGTTCTTCATCACCATGACTAGATTTTTAAACTAGCCTGCTGCAATGCATTGTGGGATATCAGGATTAAACCGTATATGCCATACTGCACACTCGCACGAGTCGCAGAGCAAAGTGCACTAACTAGTGCACCACATAGTGAATAGGAGTGTGTGGTGTGTGGGGGGAATTCTTAAGGCTAGATTACAGCTGGCTAAAAATCTCTTCTGTCTGTTTCTCATTCTCTCAGACTGTCATTTCTCTCTGTCTGTCTGACTGTCTCTCGCTCTATCTCTCTCACTATCTCACAGCCTCTCCCTCTTTCTGTCTGTCTATCTCTGTCTCTTTCTCATTCTCTTTAACTTACTCATTTCTCCTTGTCTGTCTCTCTCTCTCTCTCTCTGCCTGTCTCTGCCAATCTCTCACTCTCTGTCTGTCTCTCTGTCTTGCTCCATCTGTTTGTGTCTCTCCTGTCCCTCATTAATCTCAGTATCTGTCTCTGTCACTCTATGTCTCTTAAAATGTCTTTCAATCTTTCCCTCTATCTTTATTGTGTCTCTCATCCTCCCTTTCTCTCATCACTGTCTTCCCTCCTTTTCTGTCTATATCTTTATGGCTTTGTCTGTTTCTTCCTCAGTGAGTATCTCTCTGTACTCCTGTGTGTGTGAGAGAATATTAGCCAGCGCGTTAGTAAACACAATCACGTATTCACTGAGCACTAGCGTGTGAACAGCTGCTCTGTCGTCAGTCATCCTCGACCCCTCAACAAGCATTAATGATGCTGCTGCACTTGCAGAACCTTCCAGATGTTTGACCAGAACATTTACCACCATATTTTACACCAGCATACATAACAACAGATACTCAGCATCTGGTGGAAGAGCAACGAGCGGCCTTCTGGTGCAGGCGAGACTGCAATAAATCTGCTTGGTGTGAGATATGAGATCTAGAGCGCCAGTCCTGCATTGCATTTTAGCATTTTTGTTTTATTGGCCTCAATTTAAATTCTTTGCAATTAGAGTAAATCTGATAAGTGTAAGTGCAACAAGAAATGTTAGACGTGTTAGATTGTCATGTTTCCAAGAAACAAAGCAGGCAAAGTGTAAACATCTCTGTCCTGAAGGTATCAGAAATGGTTTTACCTCTATTACAAAACGCTGACACTGGAGACTCCTTAAATAAATGTTACATAAACAGGTTATTTAATCTGTTCATTATCAGTGGAGCGTCCTCTGTACACGTCCCTGTGAATGAGCTGTTACTATAGAAATGATAGCGTATTAGATCAAGAGCATGAATCTAAAGCTGTGATGTGCAGCTGCACTGCTGTCAGAGCTGTTGTTATGGAAAACTAATCAACACCTGACCAATCAGAATCCCGAATTCAACAGCGCTGTGATGGTGTAAATGGTAAAAATGTAAGCAGTATATGTGACTGAGTGGAAAAGGAGTGTGGTTTGCTCGGATCTCTGAGCTGGGACTTTGGAGGACTGTGCTTTATCTGAAGACTGGTTCCTCTCAGAAATACCGGAACATATCCGAGGAGTTAGAGCCAAATTCTTCTGTCCGAGATTTGCACCAAGAGCCGCAGCTCCCGTCTGTGTTACTCTGTAACCGTTATGGAGCTAAATAAAGAGCATAAACACTGACGCCGTCCCAAAGACCTCACAGTCGTCTGTCTCTCCGAGCGGATCTGTCTGATCAGGACGAGTCCGAACATGCAGCGCCTTTTGTTATCCAGAATGGCTCAGGGTGGAATTTAGATCTCATTAAAGAATGGGAAAAAATGCACGATGGAAGACCTCGATGTCCTGATAATGGGACAGAAATCTTTACCGTTCTTTGGGTAAAAAAAGTGAAATTTGATATATTAAGATAACTAAAGCCCAAGGTACAGCGGTGTCTCGGGCATGGAGCAGCTCCTTTATAGGGAAATCTGTGCCTTTTATACCGTTAGGCTAATTGGCACATTTATTGCTGCTGCATACAATTGATAAAAGTTCATTCATTTCTATTACTTTGCTAAGGTGTCGTTAGGTATGCTCATTCTAGCTAACTACTGTTATATTAGCCTAATAAAAATTGTTTTGTAACAGCTTTGCCACAAAAATGTCACTAATGTCATAAATGTTGAGTTTTTAGCATAAGGCTAAATCATTATTTCTTTACCATTTTCTTTCAAAAAGTTGATTCAGGTTCAAGTGTTGAGAACGCTGTTGCTTGGCAGCTGGGAAATGTAGAATAATGAGCATTATCTAGCTAGTTACTGAGGCTAAGAATTAATTTAGCTAGCATGTAGCTGTTCAGTCTTTTACACCAACACTGTGAAGGTGAAAACAAGACCGAATGAACAGGAACATCAACATTTACCTCAGAAGTGTTGGTAAATTACTAATAAAATGCTCCATGTGACTAAAATTACACTGTGATTAATTTAGCATCAACCGCTAATCGATGTCATAAACATGAAAACACGGCCGTATTGTTACAAACCAGGAACGTTATTTTTGTCATGTGAGACTCTGTAACTGTGTTCAGAACTGAATTTTAGCTCGTTGCTACCATAACAGGAAGAGATCTGTACATCATGTGGAGTAAATTGCAGATTACCTCATTGCATCATTTGTTAAGAACAAGGATTTAATGAAAAACGCTGCGTATGGATTTAGGAAGTATTTTCCAAAACAAAACAATGGCTTGGAGCATGTGGGAATGTAATTCCAGGTCAAATCAGATCACCATGATGTCATTCAGCTTTTTTTTTTAGCATAATGGCTTTGAGCTAAGGCTCTGTCCCAAATATGTTCTACTAGATAGGATGTAAACTAACTTTAAGAACTGCTTTAAGCACAAAAACATGTAGAATACGTCCTAACTGGACGTCTTTATAATCAGTGAACTCATGTACCAGATTCAATTTAATAATACATATATATTTTACAAAAAAAAAAAAAATAGTTGGGTTTTATTTAATAATATTAGGTTAGCTATCTAGCTAACAAGGTACTATGACAAGCTGTCGTTGAATTTGATTAGCTAAACATAGCTATATTAAAAAACGATATGAACTTTAGCTAGCTCTTAACTTTGGGCTAACATTGCACAGAGATTATCAATGGGGTAGTTAAATATGACCAGCTAAACGGCTAGTTAGTGTGGAAGTTAGCTACCAAAGCTCTATAAGATGAGTTATTTTGTACAATAACATATTAAATCAGCATAAGCTTTACTTACAGAACATAGCTAGCTAAACAGTGTAGCTTGATATTTTTAGCTGATTAGCAAGCGGACTAATACGTACTGAACCCCAAAGAACGTTCCTTCAGGATTTCCTGATGACTGTAACTGAGTGAGAATTCATTTTTTTATAAAAAAAAAAAAAACAATTAGCTCCAACAATTTGTGTTTAGATAAATAATAATGAGTCGAATGCTAATATTATTAGCAAAAAAAAAAAAAAAAAAAAAAAAAGAATCTTTTTCCTTTTTGTTTCCTGTTCTGCCCTGATCCATGCGTAGTAAAAAGCTCTAGCTAGAATTTATTTCAGCATTTTTATTCCAGAGGTTGATGACTGCGGAACCAGGACTGGAATATCAGCAGGGATTCTGTGTTTGTTCTTCAGGAATGGCTTATTAGCAGCACAAACTAATGTCTGGCCTTTCAATGTAATCCTCTGGGAGTAGTGATGAGACTGGCTCTCAGCAGAAACCTGTTAAAGACCAGATGATAATACAATAATTGGGTACTTCACTGCGACCTGTATAAGTCCTGAGTCATCAAATGGTCTCTGCAAATAACTAACGTCTTTTTGTGGACGTAAATTAGCATAGCCTTGCGGTTTATCATGCTAATTAATGACAGATCCCAGTCCTGATGCTCATTTTAAATGATTTTTCAAAGTAAATGATCGACATGAGATATACATGAACATGTTATGGGTTTATACCACTGAGACAGGAAGCGCAGGAACTTTACCTGCTACATCGCAAAAAGCCCTGAAGCTAGCACAAAACATTTTGGGTGTTGGAAAAAGAGTGCTCGTTTGGGTGTGCCTGGACATTAGCCCTGTTTCCCCCACCATATTTCAATATACATATAAGCTTAAAACATATTTAACATAAACTTTGTTTGCCATGGCCCATGTTTGTGGAAATTGACTACATTTAATTTTGATTAATTATTATTCATTATTCAATATTATTAATTATTCGCTTTAAAATAAGATCCGCAAACTTTGGTCCAAATCTGATAAATGTTGACCATGTACATATTTTTAAACAAGAGCAGCTCACATAGTGTGTCATGAAGTGTAATTTCCTGTATAATTTCACCAAATACGATGAAACATATAGCGTACGTATGGTCATGATAGAATAAAACCCCTAGTATATATTTGTTTACAAAGTTCCATACAGAGTTATCAGCTTTTCCAACACGTGTTTTTCCATTTCCTCATCAGAGCCGGTGAAGAGAGAGCGGAGGCCGTGCTCAGCAGAGGATGTGGACAAGCTGGACAGGAAGTCGAGCAGCAGGGACGTGTGCGACCGATCGAACCCCTGGTCCCCTCGCACGCTTCCTCGAAAGCACACACTCACCATGCAGACGCAGAACACGGAGCGGCGGCGAGAGGCCTTTCTGGAGCTCCTGAAGCAGAAATACCCTCATCATGCACCGGCCATCGCTGGACATCAGGAGAGACTCCGGGATCAAGTAAGCTACTCATGAGTGCTGTTTAGTTCTGGAAAATAATCAACTTCAGGGTGGTGACAATGACTCCGCTTCATCACATCACCCTGTCAATGTTTTGCAGCTCAGTGGCTATTCAGAAGTCACAGCTCATCGCATGGTTAAATGTAGCCTGGAATTGGCTGGTGATGACAGAATGGAAACTCCTTTTCATTATACTGTATTACATTTAATTAAATGAGTTCATTCCTCACCGGTGCAGCGTTTAGCACGGTTTGGTGATTTTCTTGAATTATTTCATGGCCAACTCAGAAACATTTTATTCATTTTACAATTTATTCATAATCACTTTATTGACAGGATAAATCTCCGAGGTATGGCTACGTTTTGAAGCTTTTCATTCATTCATTTGTTCTTGTGATTCTACCAGCATGGACTTGATGGACTTACTGGCGATGACATTTCTATAGCTGTTCATTTCCACTTGACATTTCCAACGCGTCCTCTCTGCTTGATTAACCCGGATGTGACTGGAATCTTTCAGCAAGGACAGACATTGCTTTTAGATTTATTTGATTTGCTGGATGATTAAAAGTGTGTGTATGTGAGTATTTTAACATTACATTTAGGACAGGAAACAATTCGTATTGAATAACCCCACTGACATTGTCATCTATGTTGCAGGACAGATTTTAACTACAGATCTTGCGTTGTAATTACGCGCGTTGGCCACAAGACGGCGCGTCTTTACAAAGTTACGACTCACTACTCTGAACCGACTCTTGCGAACAAAACCATTTACGTGAAGCGAATCGTTTTGATTTTTCTTATTCACCACAAAGAGGATGAATAAATGGATGTCAACAGTTGCAGTCCTGCAGTTTAATTCCTTGCCCAAATGCCTTTGTGTTTTGATTTGCTGACTCGACTCATTCATAAGAATCGATTAAAGAGAACTGTACACTCTTTATCACAAATAATAATAATAACAACAGCGTGTTACATGGCTTAATCAAGAAATTTGTGCTTCGCTAGTTACAAAGTGAACCGATTCGCCGTCGCGGATTCGGCTCCTTTAGTGAATCAGTTCAGGACTTCTGAGCAGAAGGGCAGGTTTAACAGGTTATGACGAACAGGGATTCGTTTCAGCACACACACACACGCGCACGCGCGCGCGCACACGTTGTTTCACACTAGAGTTGCGCGCATGTGGGTACATGAGCGTGTGTGCGCGCGCGCGCGTGTGTAGCACTACAACAAGAAGAACTGCGAGAGCAGGCGACTGAACGCGGAGAGTTTCCAGCTCGACTTTAGCGCGCGACTCGGTTAGCTCATGCCGGCCTCCGCGTGCCGACTCCCGGTGTGGTGCCGTTCATCAGCGCGGTGAAGTCTGGGAGTACTCGGACCTCATTCTCTAAGGTACTGTGTTGTGAGGTTCATGCAGTTCTGCTTTTTCTCTCCGCTTTCCTCCTCACCAGGCTACGTCTCGTGCACTGAACGCAGCACGCGCAGCTCTAATTAATAAGCCTTTAATTGGGTTAAATGGACGTTAGAGCAGGAAACGCACTGAGAGTGCAGTGCCAAGGGGAGAACCCAGGAATCAGCGACATGGCACGAGCTTCAAAACCTCACGACCCTTTTAAAGAACAGCTTTTTGTAAAGAAAGATTGATGTAACATGATATCATTTTTACACTTTGTTGTTTTTTAACAGTTAAATAATGATTG
The DNA here is from genome assembly GCA_030068235.1 of Notoglanidium macrostoma. Taxonomy (NCBI): domain Eukaryota; kingdom Metazoa; phylum Chordata; class Actinopteri; order Siluriformes; family Auchenoglanididae; genus Notoglanidium; species Notoglanidium macrostoma. The sequence goes on along the minus strand of JAQQZR010000018.1, from coordinate 768,008 downwards.
GAAAATATTTGGATAATTGGAGCAAAGTTCAAAAGCATTTGCAAAATGCACCAGTGTATTATTATTATTATTATTATTATTATTATTAACAACAACAGTTTGCTCTGTATTATTAGTGTTTCTGGTGAGAGCTGTGTGTGTGTGTGTGTGTGTGTTTGTGTGTGTGTGTGTGTGTGTGTGTGTGTGTGTGTGTGTGTGTGTATGGGTGTGAATATGTTCTTGATATCCCAATAAATTGCAACTGCAGTCCACTGTCCTGAAATTGTCCCAGGTTCCGGGTGCTTTTACAACACCACTAGCTGCATTGTCACTGATAAGCGATTTTATTCCTTTTTTTTTTTTTTTTTTAATCTTTACTAACTTTGAACCCCCAAAATATTTGAACTTTATCTTTTTATTATAGCAGTTTTGCTCTGCTCTTAGCAAAACCTCAGCAAATCTAAAAATCGTGCTTATTGTATTGTAAAAATGTCCCCTGTCATGTAAACCTGGGCTGTTTGTGTGAATGTGACACGAATTCAGGTAGAAAGTAAATGCAGATGTAAACAAATTGACTGATTTGAGCTTAAACTTATCAGGTTTTTATCTATATTGGCTGAATTTCCAGTTTCGTTCTTCTCTGATTTTATCGTTGTTCTTGTATTTTCCTGTTTATTGCAGCGTTTATCAAAACTGATGATCGTGTTGATGTGCATTGACTGTGTTGTGCTGTGTGTTGTGCTGTGTGTTGTGTTGTGCTGTGTGTTGTGTTGTGCTGTGTGTTGTTGTGTATGTTGTGTGGAGATGGTGTTTATACTCATCCTTCAGTGTATTATGGGCTTGGTGAAGCGTACACTCTTTAGCACGCGTGTTCTGGTAAACAGGTTTAGCACCACACACCCAAGGCGGCATGTCGTCAGCCGTTAAGGCCGCAGCAGGAGGACGACTCTGTTTTAAAATGCATCATTTTAGACACTTTTTGAAGGCACGTCACACGCCACATGAACTGATGCGTAATATTTTAGAAACAACGTCATTTGAAACACAACGTTGTGATTCTATACTAATTTGCATGTTGTGTTAATGCTAAAAATAAATGCGAAACCTGAGTCGCACGTGTGAAAAACCAGGTTCTGACTTTCTGTTCAGACGTTCACTTGAAAAGTCCCTCATGTCACTTGTAACTAGTTTCTTCTGGTCGTGTAGGAACTGCTACCGTCGTCACTTGTGGGCGTGGCCTGTCCAGCGGTATTCAATATATCTATATAAGTTGTTTAGACATTACGTACCCGGTTCTACACTAGCTTGGTTCTCAGACTAGATTAGCAAAGCAAGCTAACTGTACTAGCTACATACGCGCACCAGAGACACTAACGAGCTCTGCGAACTTCTTCTGAGGTTTATTTTTCTTTGTAATGTCTCTGTGTACATTTAATGAGAGGTCGCATATGACCGGAAAAGATAAAACCACTCTTAAAGTCTTTCTTCAGTCAAACAGTAACTGGAACTAATTTCAGGTAGGAAATAAAGTTGTGAGCCGAGAACTGAAGAAACGGCAGAATCGTTCCAGGTGATGGTTTGGGTTTGTCACGTTAGAGCATTTGAGCGAACCTCAGTCCAGGTGTGTCTGTTGACTCGGGCGATTTCGTCCTTCTAGCTGAATCCTGCCTCGTTTCATATTTTTAGGAAACAGAACTAAGTTGGTTAGTTTGGTAAGTTTACGTGAATTTGTCGTAACTTGAAGACGGTAAGTTTGGGCCCCGTTTAGCCCCGCCCCTCGGGGCGTCACAGTGTGTAGCCCCGCCCCTCGGGGCGTCACAGTGTGTAGCCCCGCCCCTCGGGGCGTCACAGTGTGTAGCCCCACCCCTCGGCGCGTCACAGTGTGTAGCCCCGCCCCTCGGCGCGTCACAGTGTGTAGCCCCGCCCCTCAGCGCGTCACAGTGTGTAGCCCCGCCCCCGGCACGCCACAGTGTGTAGCCCCACCCCTCGTCGCGTCACAGTGTGTAGCCCCGCCCCTCAGCGCGTCTCAGTGTGTAGCCCCGCCCCTCGGCGCATCACAGTGTGTAAGGCAGGGCAGTACGATGGTGCGGTGTTGATGTTATGATGAGTCATTACGCAGTTCACGTTTCGGAGATCTCAGGCATTGCCATTTCTAACCTTCTTTACAGCAGTTATGAGCTCGGACTGGAATCGCAGGTTCCTGATTTAAACGGTTGAACGGAGTCGTTTATAAAATGTTAAAGTTTTTTGGCTTTTTTTTAAACGATGTATTAAATAATGTATTTCTGCAAAGATAACAGTTTGCTAGCTGTAACTGTACATCATGATATATTGCGTACTGTAGAAATGTCAGGTGGCGTGTGATGCTGTTCTTGTCGTATCACGGACACCTGACGGATGGCAGTGGAACTGGAACTGTAGCAGGAACTGGTGGGAATTGATTTATAATCACAGCATGAGTGCTGTAAAGATGTACTTTAGAATTAGCGGCTGTAATATAATTAGCGTGCTGACAAAATGTAGACAGGTTTACAATCCTGATAGCGTCAGTAAAGGTGTGAGGTCTGATCAGTCGTGTCTCGTTTCCTTCATCTTCATATTTGTGATGACGGAGCGGAGCCGTATTTCTGAAAGCGCCCTGGCGAGTGTAACTGCCCCGTCCCACCCCCGCCGCTCGCGCAGACCCACCGGTGCCAGGGCGCTTTCAGCCTGTGCTTTCTCATTGGCTGAGATCCCCGTGCCCTTGGCTCCGAGAGATATGGGAGCCATGGGAGCCATGCCCTTATTTTCCCTCCTCCAATATCCTCCGGAGCCAGAGAGCGTGCCTGAGGAGGCTTGATTTATTCTGGCCTTTGCAAGATTTTCAAAGGCCTGGCACGAGACCAGCGCAGATGAACCGTAGCTTTCTCCAGCTGTGATTAGAGAACGCGCTGAAGCAGACGGGAGCCTTCAGGCTGCACCGCTTCACTGTAGAGGATCGAAAATGTTCCCTGTCGCTAAACTATGAGGCATTTTAAGACCTGGATGATTCAACAGTACAGGAGTATAGGTAGGGAGATCGCAGTATGTCACAAATTCCCAATAAAACTTTATTAGGAAATATTGCAGCTACAGACGAGAGGGATCGGGATGTGAACGTACTGAAACTTTGTGTGCAAACTGATGGTGAACAAATCCCACCATCTTGGCTTTGTCGAGATCGCGCGACGATCATGCGTCAGGGTTTTCAAAAAGCTGCTATTTTCTTGTTTGCGTGAGTGTGTATTCGAGACCGTGTGCGTAGTTTAAGCAGTAACCTCTATGCCAACGACGTGTTGTTTAGATTTGTCTGGAGAACCGTTTAGTGTGCCGTATGCAGTCTAAACATTTTGGCTATTAACGTTTCTGGGTGTGATTATTTGCAATCCCGAATCTCCCACTGGAGACCAAGTGAGGCGACATAAGGAAGCGTTCTTCTGCCTGCCTCGATCAACTGATTTTGATTTAGAACGGTTCCACTAATTGAGACGTCTCTGCACAGCTCTTCCACACTGAGTAACGTATAATGACGGTGTCTGAACGCTAACATATGTTACTACGGCTTGTGGCGCAGAATGAGTTCCTGATCTCGCCGCAGCTGGAACGCCTTCGACCGACGTCATTCGCATCCGCCGCCTTTTTGTGTCGATTTGAAATTTGAATAATGCTGCGTTCCATCGCCATGTGCGCCGCTTCTCCCACGGAGAAACCGGTTTAGTCTTTCAGAGCCTGTTGCTTAACGCTAGTTTTTAATGAAGGCACTGCAGGCTGAGTCATTACACACACACACACACACACACACACACACACACACACACACACCGCAGCGAGCCACCTGTCATGCTCCATAAACCTCAGGACGAGTGGATGCGAAATTTGGCAGTGAGGACAATCGAGGCTTTTATTCTCTCCTGCAGCGAGTCGTTACGCATGACTGGCCAGGAAACTTGTACCACACGGCACCTGTGCTGAGATACCATCTACCACAGCACTTCCTGCGTCTGCTGGTGAGTGCGTGGCGAGTGCGTGGCGAGTGCGTGTATAGGAGCTTAAGGCATTTTCACTGCATTACAGGAAACGCCTTTAATGAGTCTCTCGCATTACGCCAAAGTGATGGTTATTATTATTATAAAAATTCATGTATCACATTTATTATCCAGTACAATGCTATAAAATTCTGTTTACACTCGTAAAGGTTTTATTGGCTGATTAAAGGGCCGTCTCTCCCTTCCCAGAATCCAGCGTGGTGTTCTCGTCTTGAAGGCGCGTGGCGTGGCCGCTTCCTGCTCGCTCGCTCTCCGTGCAGCACAGCGTCCTCAGATTCCCTGTTAGTGATCCCTTCCAAACCCGCCTCGGACGCTTTCTTCATTCACGTGTCGTAGTTTGAACACGATATGCCTCGTCTTTTCTTTCCCTCGCAGATGCAAGACGGCCGGGTTCGGTTCGGATCCATTACATACGGAATAACGACGCGAACGCTGAATTGATCAGTCCAAAGAATTTGTAATCTAGATCTCTTAACAAAATATCTTCACTTTTGCGTTATAATTTAATTTAGGATGTAGCCGACTCGGATTGAAACATGGATGGAAATGAAAGTTTTCAGGAATGTGGCTGGAATGGTTTTTTAGGATTATTTGTTTAGAGAAACTAATGGAAGGTGTCGCGCATCGTGTACAGTCCTTACTGCGAATTAAAGAATTACTAAGGAAATATCTGACATCATCCACGTTATGGGAATAAAGCCTTTGGGTTTAGAAGGAAACTTCACCACGGATCGTTTTAATTACAGTGTTCTGGCACAAGAAGCGAATTATTTCGATCCTGCAACAGATTCTGCATGTCATAACTCCGCTCCGCTCCGCTCCGGTGTCCAAATACGGCGAGTTACGCCCTTAATCTGGCCGCAGGCGTCGAGTGGCTGCTTTGTGAAATGTTGACAGGGATGTTTTTGAGAAGCGCAGGCTTTATTGGCTTCAGGCGTGTGCTGATATTAACTCTTTACATTACAGTAATCGGATACATTAATTACACTTCATGATATTTTCATGAGATGAGATTTCAAATGGCCAAATTACAAAAAATGGTCTTTTGACCTCTGGGTTTTTTTCTAGACTGTGGTGAAATTCTTGGCGGCTGAATCACAGCTGCATTAGTGGAGCATACGCTCTCTCTCTCCTGTCAATCACAGCGTTTATATATGTGGAAGAGGGCGGATAGCAGGTGGCCAAACTGGGCAGAAAGTAAGATTGCAGTTGTTCATTAAAATGTTGTTTAAGATGGCGCTATCTCAGAAAAGTGTGCAGTTTATCATGATATTGATATTATATTGTCACATTGCCCAGAACTACAGTGGGACCCAGAACTGAACCTTGAGGAACACCACATGACTGATGTCATTTTGTCCTCCATGTTTTTACACCATCATGGTGCTTTTGTGCCAGAACTTCTTTCAGTCCAGACTGGGTAAACCTGCTCTCCGTGTCAACTTTCTGCACGAGCCGTGTTCATTAGCACCTTTATGTTCGAGGCTTTGTGTTGAAATGTTAATGACTGGAATCATCTCACCTTTCAGTGGGTGGAAGAACCTTTGGCACCGTAGCAGAACGTCAGTCAGCATGCGCTTCTGGCCTGAGTTTGAAGTATTTCATGTAGAACTGGGTTTGTGCCAGGTAGTACATAAATTATTGAGATGTCGGACATGAATATGGAGATTTAGGGTTGCCAGGTCGGCGTCACTGAACAGCTAGTAACGTTTTGTTGTTGTTGAGTACGCACACTTCGAGAATGGCTAATCCAAACAATTTATACACTAAAAGCAGTCTCGTTTTATTCGTTTTTATTTATTATAATAGACATCGTAATGATTGTACTTGTAATAAATACATCTATTATAATAAGTGTTATTTCTTATTTCACCTGCAAATCAAAAAATATTAAGCCAGTAAAATCTCGTTAGTTTGCTAATTTCAAGCTTAATTTATTGGATTTTATTTTGCGCTTTTATGTCTAGAAAGAAGCAAAACTATCTGCAGCGAGACAACATGATCCTGAAAATCTCTCGCAATCATTTCAGAATAAAAAAAAATGTGCTAATCCGCTAAGAATGATGAGAAACAATTTTTGAGGGACATTTTAATCACATAATTGACAATTTAATTGACATTTTTCTAGGTTAATTAATTCATGTAAGTAACCTGAACCCCTAAACCTGTGGGTGTAACAAAAATCATGGCTGCAAGCCACCGGCGTGAAAAGCACAGACCTGGCAACCCGTCTCTGATGACCGTGTCTATTGTGCTGCCGCTGTAATTGTAGTGTGAATAGCAGTGCTGTTTGTGGGCGTCGGGAGGTTCAGTGGTGGATGTTGGTGTAGCTGTGAGGTGTTGGAGGTGGGGACGCTGCGCTGAGGGAACAGGAGACTCGCTGTTACACTCTGTACCAGTTCAGCGACTCGTGTTTTGATTGTGGTTTTAAAGAATGTGCTGCTTTTCTCTCGCACATTCCTGCAGCTCATGACGGCGAGTATGAGCAGTCAAGCTGAAAAACCATTAAACCACGCCGCGCTTTCCTTTCTGGAACCTTCTGACGCTGCTGAAAAAACTGTTAAATAATAATAATGTGCATTTGCAGATCGGTGCTGTTCCAGGGTTTGTCTTCATTTATTTATCATATAAATAAATATATATATTTATTCACACACACACACACACACACACACAAAAGGCACAATACAATACCAGCAGGAGCGTACAGGAAACAGGATATGAAGATAATTAGTTGTGAATCATTTCAGCGGAGCATTTATACAAAAAAACTGAACTTGAAGTTCAAGTGTCTTGTGTTTGAGCTGCTTCTGGTTTTGTGCGTTATGTGCGTGAGACGAGCCGGTATTCACGTGGGGAAAGTATTCCGTGTACTCCGAGTCGGCCTACGTGGCACTTAAGCCCCTTTTCTATTCTCTAAATTCAGATTATGTCTCCGAATTTGAGGATTTTTCTTCCTCAAAGCAAATACGAGATCATAATGTCTGAACCAGAAGTAGGTGATTTTATCGCGCTTTTAATTCACTATTTTGAGTTAGAGAATTAACGCATTGTGCTCTTCAGTACGAAAACCCGCCCAAAGGAGCAGGTCGATCTGACCGCGCGTTCATCTGCTTACAGGGAAACTTTAACGTAAATATTTCATAACTCGTTGAGATGTGTCTGGTTATGATGCGTCTCTGTGTGGGGGAAAAGTTTTCATGGACATTAAAGAGATGTCTTTGTTATGAATGAGCAGCTTGTGTTATATCGCCGTATTTATTATTGGCTTCGAGTAGCGTATTGGAGAATATTCCAGCCCATTCCTGCACACAGACATTAAGCCATAAATGACCTCTTTAAAATAAAACTTTCTGCAAAAAAGAAAATGCTGTGGTTTCAGATGTGGCACTGCTTCTGCTTCTAAACCAAATATTGAGATATTAAAATAACATTTTGAGCTTATTTGTTTATTAACCTGACCTGCTTCTAAATCTGTTATGGAATAGCTCCGTAACCCGGATCCGGGCCGGTTCATGTTAGGCTGTAATCCAGTGCTGTGTGTGTCTGTGTGTGTCTGTGTGTGTCTGTGTGTGTCTGTGTGTGTCTGTGTGTGTCTGTCTGTGTGTGTCTGTGTCTGTCTGTGTGTGTCTGTGTGTGTCTGTGTGTGTCTGTGTGTGTGAGTGTGTGTGAGTGTGTGTGAGTGTGTGTGAGTGTGTGTGAGTGTGTGAGTGTGTGTGAGTGTGTGAGTGTGTGAGTGTGTGAGTGTGTGAGTGTGTGAGTGTGTGTGTGAGTGTGTGTGTGAGTGTGTGTGTGAGTGTGTGTGTGAGTGTGTGTGTGAG
>JAQQZR010000018.1:706561-748951 GCA_030068235.1 Notoglanidium macrostoma | reverse complement strand
GTTAAACCTCTGCACCCCCCCCCCCCCCCCCCCTTACGTTAAAACGTTGGCATGTTTACCTTTTTAAAAAGGTACAGATGTGTTATCTTCTGTGTTTCAGAGGTGGGCGGAGCTAATTTGTTCATTTTAGGCCTGAAAAAATGTTAATAGAAAGAAAAAGATTGGCAGAATGTGCAAGATCCCTGCCAGCGATTCCGAGTGTAATCAGTGCGATGTGATGAAGCGGAGTCGCCGCTAGCGCCCTGAAGCACATCTCCATGAACAACACGTCCCGATTGTATCCGTTCATAGTTACATTTAATGTTGTGGAACATCACGAAGGAAATTAGTTCCTGTTCTCACTTACATTATAGCAGCTGTAAACAGTCGTTCCTTCCGTGCCTGTCTTTATTCTCTCTCTGGAAGTCAAAAAGATGCAGCTTATGTTACTGCAGAAGCGTACATCATATATTAGCCTTTATTATTAGTGCAGCGTCTGTCGTCCAAGTCCGTGTGAGCGAGCCGTTACTATAGAAACGATTAGAATCAACACCTTATGACCAGCATTCAGCATCACTGTGGGAGAAAATATTACATGCAGTCTTTGGTCTTTGGCCCAGGCTGCTGTTTTTCTCGTGTCTGATAAAAGACGCCAGCGATGTCGATTAGGGACGCAGCGTCACCACAAATTGTACTTAATAACAGTGAGCGTGTGTCTGGCTCTCCGTCTGAAACCACCACACACAGACACAGAGGAATGACACGATGCCAGACGCTGATTCGCCAAAAACACGCTGTAATGACCAGTTTTAAACCATTAACCAAAGGGCAAAGAAACATTTCCAAGAAAAATGGTTTTTATATTACAGGGATGATGTGCCAGATCGGACTTTCCCCCCTTCCATTATTCCCAGACTTTAACTGGAATTCCTGCACGAGTGCGTTTGTGAGTTTGACTCCCTCTCAGGTCACGCCCTTTGACCTTTGGCTAATGAGAGCACACTCACAGTGTGACGTGTGTCTCAGGCTTCATACATTCTGATGTTATCAGACCTGCCGAACTTCACCAGGCGCAACAGGAAACGCTCTCAGTGAAGCGCCTCCGATTGTTTTACACAAAGCAGTTATAAAAACCCAACTCATGATGTAGGGCATAACTCTCGCATTAGCTTCATAGTAATTCACCTGTTCGTTAGCATATTTACAGCTAGCGTGCTACGCCAGAACCTACGGTAGACGTCATCTGACTTTTGCCAGGAGCGAACTTAACATTAAAAATCTCAGAGCAAAGATGAAAAATCCTAATTTATTAAATGTCCCGGCTCATAAAGTTTTAGTTTTTTGGAAAGAACACAAGACGGTAACATTTAGCTGTTTTTACGTTCCGTTCTAACAAAACAAAGCCAGGTTTTCCTTAAGAACAGATCTTTCAAGCTAGCAAAGACAGTAAGTGAACATTATGTCGGCTAGCAGCAGCTCCGTCCTGGACATTCATAAACAAAACCATGATTACGCTGTCAAACCTTTAATCAGGCCGTTTTCTACACATTTATCGGCCTGTACTAAGAGAACACTGCGATGTTATCCTGAGAGGAGACGTCCTGCGAGCTAGCAAGGAAAATACTCTAATGATTAGCTAGCTAGTAATGTTAACTCACCTAAAAATGAAGATAATTCAAGCCAGACCCATGTATAATGAGCTAGCGTGCTGGTTAAGGTCATTAATGTGCATTAATTTGTGATTATAATAATTATACCACTCCTGGAATGTGCAACTGAAGACATGCAAACACGCTTAGTCATGCTAGCAGCGTTATGATTAGCATTGGACAAAGAAAAGTTGGTCAGTGCTTAAAATAAAAAAAAAAAAAGCCAAACTCATAAGTTCATTTGAAATGTTACGTCAGTTAGCAAATGGGTAGCGTGTATTATGTGTGAATTTGTGAACCGTGAGAATATTTTATAACATTTTGGTATTTCGGGCATGATTTATGTGTAGCTTTATATAGGACTGGACGATGATGAGGGGAAAAAATGCCAACGAGTCATTTGGGAGTCGAAAGATTCGACTCGTATGGCTGAGATGAGTCAAATGATCTGACTCGCTTAAAAAAAAAAAAAAAAAAAAGGGCCGCAATTCTCCTCACTATTAAACACGTTACAGAAGAATAAATGGCGTTTTAGTCATCGCTTATCATCCTTGCGTCATTCCTGCCACGCCCATCACCACCACAGAACAAGACCGCACTACGTTTTCAGAGCCAAAGGACAAACGTGAGCGTGCTTCGACACGCTTGTTAATGTCACGCACCTGTTCATTGAGGCTATTAAACGACTCATTGTCTGGTTCTAGCGTTTCATGGCCGTCTTTCAGCAGTTCAGCTGTGGATTAAATCTCTTCAGGGGGTCGAACAAGGCGTTTAAGGCAGAAAGTCGGCTTCAGTCGGGTTCCCGAGAGTCTGAGATAAACCAGAACACTGCTTTCCGCATATTTTTACCGCTGCACCCTGATGTGTTAATGATCTCACTGTTTTAAAAGCCTCTTTTATGTGTTTCTAATTCACATGAGAAACCTGAACCGTTAGTCGAGTGGTTTATGTGCAGCAGAGTTTAAGCACCTGTTGCAACACGCCTTCCCCCGAGGATTATGGGTAATTCTTCTGCATTAGAAGCTCTGCTCTGACTCGCCCCTTCTTTTGTTTTATATGTGTTACAATAGATCTTATAAAAGAAAGAAAGAAAGAAATGCTGTTTGTGACTTCCAGTGGGTGGAGTTGGCGTGAAATAGTTTGCATCCAACTAACCAGCAACAGCACTGTTAAAAAAAGATCTATAATGTAATACTAAAATGTATTTCCTTTTTCTGACTTTTTTGCAAATTACACCAATAAAAACAATTCTACCATATTTTCTAACGAGGTTTTCAGTTTCATGTAAAATCACTGCCGTGCCAGTTCTCAGTAACAAGCGTAAGGAAATAGTGACAATTAAATGGCGTAAGAATGTAACAGAAAATCATTCTGGAGCTAATAATAAAGTAAAATTAGCGCCAAAGATGGTAACCAATTAGGATGAAACAGGAAGTTGTAGTTCAGAAAGAAATGTATTTAATTAAAAGTTCATAAAATGTCAATGATTCAAATACAAATAAAACTAGAGGAAATGAAACGGACTTGATTGTAGGGGTTTACGAGGTTTGGCTGACGTTTCGTCAGCACCAGGACGTTTTATTCGCAGCGTTTGTGCTCCGTGACGTGTCTCGGTCTCTCGGGTGTCGCAGTAGTGCAGATAAACCCGAAGTCTTAAACGCGGCGCTTGTGCCGCGTCACTAACCGCTTTCCCGTGTGTTATACGTGAGGCGGTCTGAGGTCGTGTGCATGAACAGACACATTCTGGTATCTGTAATGGTGCAGACGATGAGCGGCGGGTCGGGTTTTCTCCGAGCTCCGGCCGTCCTGCAGGCGCTCTGCGTCTGGCTCGGCTCCGACAGGTCCGGGCAGAGCCGCCGTTGTGCCGCACTCAGCCCTGTGTTTTCATCTCTGTTTTCAGTCGTAATCACAACAACACAGGAGTTCTGTTTCTGAACCTGGTTATTAATGTGAAGAGGGAGTCGTTCAGACAGGACACAGTTTCAGTCTTTTCATCTTCATTAGAATAAGAAGCCTGCGATGTGGACGTGCGGCTTTTCAGGACAAATTCCTCTTTAATTCCACCAAAACTTGGCTCGTTGCTGCTGGTTGTTTCCCACAGACAGGTTAATCCTGCGGTATGGAGGTGTGTATCGTCTGCTGCACACACGTGTGTTGTCTGTTGCGTGCAAATCTCTCTCCGGGTAAACAAATGCAAATGAGCGTGAACACACGGTCAGTCCCGTGACGTCGCGATGCAGCGGCTCTTTAAGGCGAAGTACGTTTAAATGTTTGTTCTGTTTTGCTCACAGTAACAGTTTAAACTTTTCTGAAGTGAAACCATACTAACAATATCTTTTTTCAAGCATACAAAATAATAAAAGTAGAAGTTTTATTTACAGTACTGAAAGAGCTGCAAGGATCTGTTTTACTCGGGGAACCGCAAGGTGAAATGGGAGTGTGTAAATGGCGTTTTTTTTTTAATCAATTAATTGACATGAGCAGATGTTTAAAGCGCTTACAGATGTGATCTGGTGTATTCTTTTAAAAACTGAGTAGGTGTTTAACAGAACGGTGTTATTGCATCATAACATGGAAGAGCCAATCATGTTTCAGTATGCAAATCCAGGCCCTGTACTACACATTGACCCTGGAAAGGGGGCGGGGCATCCTGTGATAAAGGCTTTCTAATTTACAGATTTCTCCACTACGATGTGTAATGTACAGTAGGTATTTGTAGATTTTAACCTTTTTTTTTTTTTTTTTTCTGTTTCACTTCAACTCTAAGCGGGGCATTAATTATTTTGTGAGCTCATTAAAGGGTTCAAAGGTAAAACTGACTAAATCTGTGATCATTTCTACAAATCATGAAAAAGATCTATTAATGGAGATAAAATAAGATCAGTGGAATTGCAGCTGCTAAAATTAAACCCGACAAATTTCATTTATCATCTTCTCAGATTCCTCGTGAGAGGCTTTACAGCCCCAGGCAGCAGCAGGCTGGTGGACAGTCGATGAGTCACACAGTTCCCGCTCCTCAAAGTCCCATCCAGGGTCCCCAGGGTTCCCTGTCTCCACCGCTGGCTCGTTCCGTTCCCTCGTCGCCTTCGCGTTCCATCTTCACCTACAACTCTCGCACCATGCCGGCCGGCGCCACGCTTCCCCGAGAGCGCGTGTCCAGCACACCGTGTTCCAGCTCCATCCTGGAGCGGCGGGACGTCAAACCGGACGAGGACGTGGACCCGTACGGGTTTCCGGAAGCGCGCCTGAGCATGTCCGACGCCCCCGACGGCGCCGTGTTCCACCATCATTCCCTTTACAGGCAAAAATCCCGCAAGTACAGCGACAGTCAGCACATCCCGCTGGGGCCGAAAACTCCGCCCCCTTCGCCTCACAGGGTCAACGAGGTCAGGATGATCGACATCCACCCCGGACAGAACACACACATGATGGTGGAGAGGACGGCGTCCCTGCGGAGATCTTTCAGGAAGGAGAGCAACGGGACGCTGGAGGTGGCAGCGAGGGCCAGAGGGAACATGGCGTCCCCCGTGTACGCAGATTTGCACGGAGAAAGAGCGTTCCAGGGGCTCGTACCATCAGCACATCCTCAGAGGTGAGGCTCGGCTCACGTTTCGCTACTTCAGGACCTTGTAAAAAGAGGCAGTGTTGCTGTGCAAGCGTGTTTCATTTGCTGTCAACAACGACAGACGCAGTTTTGGGTCTTTGTAAGTTTGGAAATGATCCATGTGAACACATTTCAGCGGCCGAGAGTCATTCAGACGTCAACGTAGGGACAGAAGATGTGGACGTTTGCGTTTGTGTTTTCTCAAGGCTTGAAATGAAAGTTAATATTTTCTTCACCCACATCAAACCAAACCACAAGGGAGAGAGTGGAACTCTGCTGTCTCGTCGGAAACTTGAGGAAGAGTTGCGCCAAGAATTAGCCTGAATTTATTTTAAGTATAGCTTCGTGTCCCTGCTCACCATGGGCTGACTCAGATAGGGGGCGTGGCTTAAAGAGTCCGGGCGAAGCTGTACCTCAGAAGTGATTTGGATGATCGTTTATGGTTGGACATAATTTAGCTATTCGAATACATGTCTAATTTTCCGTTTACAAAATCGTATTCTACGTCTGAATATTTAAGATCCTGTGCTTTTATTTGTCTAAACCAAGTTCATAGAAGCCTGTTTTCCTTAAATGTTTGGTTAAATGCCAAAGTGATGAGTTCCGTAGCGAAATCTAGTTACATGTCATTTTCTTAACCATGTTCTCACACATCGGAGGAAAATGTCCGTTTGTGTCACTTTTGTGTCATTTCTACACTCGCGGCGTGTTCGTATGCGCAATATGGAAAATAAAATGGCCGTTAGCTACTTAGCGTAAACATTATGCTAAGTCATTAGCGAACGTATGCTTATGTGTTATGACTCTGTGATGATTTAGGTATGCACAGTTTAGTGTCTGGGGTAAATTGGGGTAAATAAATCCTTGCCAGCCGCTCAGAGCCACACCGGAGAGGATTATTAGGGTTGTGTTGGATTAGTTGTGGTAAATGTTGTGAAATTTGTACTTTTCCTTCAGCAAGCGTATGAAGGAGATGGAGAAGCAGCTAGCGAGCCTCACTGGTCTGGTTCAGCACGCGCTCTTCAAAGGGACGAACTCCAGCGGAGGAAAAGAAACCGCAAGGTACACAACAGCATCATGACCAAATTTTTAAAAAAAACAACGTTAGCATTAAGTTCATGTAAGTGCGATGATAAAATTTGTGCAAATGGTTGTGATATAAAACGGGCCAATAAAACCTCTCTGATTTCAGTGAGACGGTGATCCCAGAGTCGCTCGCGCAAGACACCAACAGTGGCGGTTAGTATCGATTCTCTTCATGTGCAGCTATATATTAATATATGATCATTTAATTCATTAAAATTCATTAGAAGCATGTCATTTTTTTTTTTTTTTTTTTTTCTAAAGCATTTCTAATTAGCATTAGCATGGTTAGCTGTTAGCACACTAGTGAATGTTAGGGCTTGGGACGAAAAACGAATTCATGATTCTCTCTGAGGGGCGTGGCTTGAAGATCAGAGGACCATGTAGGCGTGGCATTGAGTCCATGTATGGAAATATGGGCGTGTCCTGAGTGGCGTGACTTTAAAGTAAAAAAATGAGAAGCTAGACGTGTCCTTGAGGTCGTATATGGAAACGAAGGTGTATCACGGGTGAGCATGGCTTGAGGACCGTATATGGGAATGTGGGCGTGTACCATATGTAAATCCACAAGTGTCATTGAGTCCTTATATGGTAGTCTGTAAGAAGGAAACGCTGGCATTCATTAGTTTGTGTATTTTGAGATTTTTAGCCAGCTAGCTAACATGAAGTACAGGGTGTTCGTGTTTAACATTAGTGGGGTGTGTCTGAGTTAATGTATGCGTACAAGGCCACGCCCACTGCTCAGCAGACAGACCCTGCTTGTTGTTTCTGCTCTTTCTGGTTTTCATGTAGATATAAACACCAGACAGACAAGTTTAAAGCTGTGTGTGTGTGTGTGTGTGTGTGTGTGTGTGTGTGTGTGTGTGTGTGTGTGGTGCAGGAGTCTCCCCCGTGGCCATGTGTAAGAGTCCCATTCTTCAGTCCGAGCCTCCCGTGTCTCCCTCAGTCAGAGACCCGGCCCTCGGCGTCCTCCTGTCCACCTTCCGCAGAAACGTCTCCAGCCTCCGCCAGCAGCTGCATCAGATCCGTCAGACGCAGGCAAGAGCACCTCCGTCACTACGGCCTAAACACATCTGTTTGAGAACCTTGTGTAGCGTGTTTGACTATTTTGTTGCGCCGTATCCAGCTGCAGAACCAGCTGGCGATGAGCGCGATGCTGAAGCAGGCGGAGGAGGAACTGACCGTTCGAGTGTGTGAGAAGCTGAAGCTGCTGGACGACCCGCTGAAGACGCAGAGGATGGAGGTGGACGAGGAGAGACACAGATACGAGGTGATGGAGGACGGCGTGCTGCTCCAGCTCGGGTGAGACGCCAGCGCTAAATAACCTGCCACTGTTTTCACACGGCGAGAGGGGTGTGAGTTCCCCCTGCAGCTGATTATTTTCCTATAACAGCACAGCCTGTAGGGTTTTATTCCTCTTACACTTTAGCAATTTCACAACGATAACAGATTTTCATTTTTTAAGCATGAAGTATGAGATCCTGTACATTTTATTGATGTATATTTACACGTCATGCTGTTGAATATCCACGAAACAAGAGCCTGTTCTCACTTTTTTGTTAGAGCAGCAACACTCTCTTCCTCTCCAGCCTCTTTTTTCCTCTCTTACAGTTATTAATTTAAAAAGCGTCATGTTGCCAAGAACTCCTGCCTGTTTACCTCTGACTGTTCCAAAGCGCTGATGCTGGAGACTCCTTCCATACAGGACACAGAAACGTACAGGAAATCTCACCATATCAAAGATTACACACTTTTTTTTTTATTTATTTTTTTCATCTGTATAGGTTGAGAGTGTTCAGAGCTCCACCTGTTGTGTTCCTAACTCTCTCTGTCTCACACACACACACACACACACACACACACAGGTTGATTGTGCAACCATAAGCCGTGCGTGTTTGACAATCAAATCAGTGGGATTTGTCGCTCAGCCCAGGAGCTCAGCTTCCCCCCGAGGCCTCTCGATCCCAAGCTGAAGGCAAACACACATTATTTTCTCCCATCACGCTATGAGAAACTCGTGTGCGTGCGTGCGTGCGTGTGTAGGCGGGTCATATTGCTCTCACCCAACACTGTGTGCAGGACCGAGAGCTTTTCCCTTCACTGATCTGTGGCTTCTACAGGAGACCGTCGCTGAGGCTTCTACGCGTTTCAGCAGATTTAATTCGTGCTGCTGTTTGGCTGAAACACTTGGCGGCAGTTCGTACCTGAAGCGAAGCCTTCAGTCTTACACACCCAAACCTCCCTCTCTCTCTCACCCACAGTAAACACTTTCCAAGCGTGTCAAACAGGTTTCAGCTCTTCAGCTGTCTCACTGCAGTAAATCTCCACGTAGCTGCTGAAAAACAGCTGAATTTGGAGGTCAGTTTGCAGAAATACGGTTTGCAGACCAGCAGAAATCAGGATTTGGCTGAATCAGATATAAGGCCAGGTTAGACCTAGATATAACGGTGTAAATTAAATGTAAATCTAATTAAGGTGCTAATTTGTGAACACTTTTTCACAGCTTCTCACACACATTAGACTGGAAGTCAAAAAGCACAAGTTTTCTATTTTAAATCCAATATTTACGTCATAATCACTCATATTTTAGTCATAAGTTGTGTAGAAAGTTTTCTTCTAATGTATTCATTTGTGGTTTGCTAGCTAGCTGATGCAATGCGACCGCCACTAGGGGGCGACATCCACTTGTTTATCCGGAAGTTGCATGTGGTATAAACGCACATCTTATTGCAGGTTTGACTTCTTTTACGGCTAAGAATTGATTGGATTGGATTGTTTTAATCTTATTGTTATTTTTTATAAATTTAAAGTGGTCTAAAAAGCCGTTAAATTGGCAACACTGACACCTAGTGGACTGGAATGGAAATGTTCCACCAGATTAAAGAGACACAACAGAATAATATAACCGACGATACCAGGATGAGTGATATGATGTGATCATTATTATTAGCTAAATATGGCGTAATGTCGCGTTCTAAAGCAGAAGAATCTGTAAATAATGCTCAGTTTTCTCTCTTCGGTTGATTTTCAGCCATTTTAAAGCGGTCATGTGACGTGTGAACTCCTGCTGTTGTGCTCATGTGGTGAAAAACTGCAGTAAACTATATAGCAGAAAGCACAAAGCAAGTCCTGCCTTAGTCTACCGCAGCTTTATTGCATGTTCATGTACCTTTAGCAGCTTTATTTTTATGATTTATTATGTACCTGTATTTACTGCAGATCTTGTGTGTGATTAAAGCGTGCATGAGGAACCTCAGACGGGAGAGTTGCTACTGTGAGATGTTACTGAATCTTCTGCATCATCATTACAGGGATCTGGAGAAGCACGTGGAGGAGCTGAAGAGGAAGTCCAGCTCGGCTCAGAGACCCGTCACGCTGCGGGATGTCGAGGACGGGGCGGTTAATCTGAGGAAGGTCGGCGAGACGCTCGCCACGCTGAAAGGCAAGCGCCGTCACATGATAGTGAAACTGACAGTGATTGTAATGAACAGAGGTCTGTCGCATGGAGGGACAGAGCTGCAGCAAGTGGGCTTAAAATATATTAAAAATGTGATGTAATAAAGTGGACGATGGCGGCTTGTTGGTTACTGTTTGAGCCTAATCAGCCGCAGGATGTGAGGTCAAATCCCAGCGCTAACAGAACCACTGTACACTTCATACGTTGTGTGCAGGAGCTCCATATCCTAACGTCATACGCTAATACCTGACTTTAGACAAGTACGTACTGTTAATATCAGTTAAACAGATGCACTGAAGGTTCTTTGGTCGAAAATGGTCAGAAACAGCACTTCCAAGTGAAAGAGAAAAAAGAGACTAAGTAACGATCTTAAAGGCTGCTGTAATCACACCGCGTAAAGTCGGTGATCTGGTGGGAATGTTCTCACTTCTGTCAGGTTTGATTTCACAACACGATCTGTAGCTGAGAGCACGAACAAGTTTGTTCAGTTGGCTTGAATAGTCATGCCCGTGTGTGTGTGTGTGTGTGTGTGTGTGAGATCAGGAGAGTTCCCAGCTCTGCAGTCGAGGATGCACACGGTGTTCAGGATGGAGATGGAGGCTGTGCGTTTCCTGAAGGAGGAACCTCAGAAGATGGACAACATGCTGAAGAGGGTCAAAGCCTTGACCGAGACTCTCAGCTGCCTCAGGATGTAGGACACACACACACACACACACACACCCATAATAGCTTATGTTTTGTAATAGCGTGTTTCATGATCACATGGCAGAGCGAGTGTTAAAGTGACGCTCACTCTACCATTCCTAGTGATTTTTATTTATTTTACACATTAATCTGGAGATTGAGAGGATGTTTTAGTACCCTGTATATGTACGTGTGTGAGAATGACTGACGCTGATACCCTGTGTGTTAATCAGACGTGCTACAGAAGGCTCCCACCGCACTGACCCGATCTCCGTGAAGCCCGATTCACCCGATTCCCCCAGACTGACCCAAGACTCGGCCACGCCTCAGCAGCGTTCATCCTCAAACCCCGCCCATTTTACTATCACCACTTCTTCTAAGCCCACCCACTGTGAGCTCGTCTCCGTCTCCTCCTCCTCTCCCATCATGGCACAGAGGTCCTGCAGCTCGGAGCTGATCCCGAGTCACGGCCGAGATGCCGCCGCCATGGTCACGGTCACGTCCAGGAGCCGCGAGGAGTCCGGCGACGCCCATCACGTCCAGGCCGAGCCGCTGAGCTGCAGAGACACCGCGGAGAGAGCCGAGGTGAGGAGCGGCCAGTTACTGACTCTCGCCCACAGACTGGGCCTCCGTCCTCACGTCACAGTGTCTAAGCCCCAGTTTATATTTGGACGTCTTTAATTCTTTCTTTGTTTTTCCTTTTGTTTCTTCTTTCTTTCTTTTTATTGTCTTTCTCTTTTTTTTTTTTTTTTTTTTTACTCTTTTAGAGTTTTCTTTCTTGTTTTTCTGGCTTTGTCTTTCTTTTCATTCTTTCTTTGTGTGCATTTCTTTATGCTTTCAGGCATTTTTCTTTGTCTTTTTTTTCTTTCTTTGTATTTGTTCATCTTTTATCATGTTTTTCTTCTTCTGCCAGTCTTTTCCTTCCTCATTCCTCTCGCTCTCTCTGCCCTTGTTTTTTAATCTTGCTTTTCATCTTTCATCTTTCTTGTCTCCTTCCTCCTGTTTTTAATGTAATTACTGTCCGACAGTGACGTTCTGGCTGCATGTTACAGCTCGGAGATAGCCGTTCTATTCACCTGTTGCCTTCTGTCTTGGATTTGAGAGAGATTTTTTTTTTAAGTTTTGACACAGAATGAGATGAATTGAAAACCGTGACGTAAGGTACCGTGCTGTCGGTGTTTCGACCCGGTCTGCCCTTCACCCATGAGAGATTTTGAGGTTTGAGGATGTGGGCGTGTTCTTGCAGGCGGTGTACAGGAGGCAGGCCGAGGAGGAAGCAGACATGGAGCGCATTTTACAGCAGGCTCAAGCAAACCTGATGAAGAACATACCAGACCTGGAGCTGAAAAATCAGGAGAAGAGCAAAGCCTCAGATACGACTTTCATCTGCTGTGACGAAGCGGACACTCCTCAGTCTCCACCAACGGGTCTGTCCCACAGCTGCTATTAATCATACTGTCAAATTTCACTGGACTTTAAGTTAGCCTTCTTCAGCAATGTGTATCTGTCAGTCTCGGTGAAGGGGTGTGGCTTCTGTGGCCAAAGAAGGAGAAATGATTGTGCCTGGTTGAATGAGAAGATTGTGACTGCAGAGCCACAGTTTCAGAGCAGCAGCTTCACAACAGCAGTTCTGGGCCAGTGGCATTGAGCACGTACACAGTGTGAACTTCTTTTTATTTGCACGATTGTGCCATGTAGACAGCGACTGTTGGTGCGTGTTGCCATGCATATTACCATTCAGGAAGTGATATCATTGCCCTAACCCAAACCATAACCCTAAAACCACTGAAATGTTCATTAGCCTAACAGTCGCTAAAATAAACCAAAAAATGCCGCTAGCCTGAAACTGCTGCTGCTGTAAAGCTGCACCTTTGCACTCAGATATTATCGGGTTGAGTCCATAATATAGAGGAGGCGGGGCTTAATTTAGCTGAAGTTAAATAAAGAGTTGGTGTGTCTAGTATTTTTTCTTAGAAATGAATGAAAAGTTTGATTAACTGCTGCTTTTATTGGAAACATATTTAGTTTTGGTTAAATATATAAACTGGGACACAACAGATTATTTCATGTGAAACATTACAAAAAGATATAGAAATTAAAAATATAATTTTGCTCCAACATGTCTTTCTAAAATAATTGATTGCAGTATTTATAATTTTGCCCAGCTGTGGCTGCACTGCAGCGTATGGAAACATCAGCTCGATGATCATGTTTCTAGCTGCACGTTGTATCTCTAATGTTTACTAAAATGTTTGTCACCGAGTGATTACAAGCTCTCGCACTTTCCTGAAAGAAACTACCATTAACACCTTCTACGTGAACACACAAAGGTGTTGACGTGCTTTTGTTTCCGTTTGCACTTTTCCAAACAGAGGTCACCGCTCCAGCTGAACCAGTAGCAGATAAACTGGTCCAAACCAGCTCGGAGTGTGTTCATAATCCTCCTATAGAGAAGCCTCACAGAGCCAGCGTGGACCGAGGAACACCCAATCAGGATACAGCAACCAAATCTCCACCCCCTGCCCCGCCCCGCAGACTCCACCTCACAGCGACGGGACTGACAACCGGACGCTCCGGGGAGGTCATCTACACCTCCCGCAAGGACCCCGCCCCTCCTCAGGTGCGTGTGAGGGAGAGAGACCTTGTTTAGCCACATTCCCAGACAGTTTCTCAGACTAACCCAAGTATAAATGTAGTTTAAGAAGGTTACACTTTCCCTCAGGCACAATGTTGTCCTGTGCATTTATGTTTACTCCAAGTGTTCGACAAATGGTCAACAGACTTCCAGACACCCTCATGGGCTACGTCTAAAACCACGTGCAGCATGATCGTATGCAGGTTGCGGCATAACCAGAGTGAAAACAGTTACAGAGCTGTTAAACTCTAGATTGTGATTGGTCAGAAGGTGTTGATTAATTCTCCGTAACCGCAGCTCTGGCTGTAGTGCAGCTGCAAACCACATGTTCTATTACCTAATCATTTCCATAGTAACAGCTCCCTTGTCGTCACAGTGACGAGTACGGTCCATATAAACACATTTCATCTTTTTCTTTGGTAAGGAGGCATTTATGTAACAATTGTTAACTTACTCAACTAAAAGCTTAGTGCATTGTGGGTCTACAAACATTTGCACATTTAAATGTAAGCCTTACTGGTTACAGCACAGCGTTTAGTAGGACATGCACCCAGATTGTGTCCTCCTTTGACGCTATTCAGTACAGCGTTCCAAATTTATTATATACACACATTATATTTTAAATTCTACATGAGCATAGAAGTGGTTTGCTTTTTTAAACTCCTGATGTTTTTCCTTCGGAATGTGAAATCAGCATAAGAGTACACCAGAAATGTAAACACCACTGAGGGGACTTTTTCATCATCAGGAGCGTGAGGAAGAGGAGGAGGTGGTCCAGCCCAAACCTCAGCGAGTTCGTCCGGAGTTGAAACCCAAACCACACGTACTTCCTCCGATCAACGCACGTGAGGAGGAGGAAGACGATGAAGATAAGATCATAGCAGAACTGCAGGTGAGTACTTGTATTTTCTGCACACACAATCACACCCTGTCAGGTAAACCCTCAACACCCTCAAAGGTGACAACAACCTGTCCAGCACATGCAGGGGGTGGAGGTGTTTTGGAAAAAACACTTGGTTAACGTGAGCCACACCCATGCTGACACCAACACTCTGTCCTGCAGCGTCAGCTTAAACTTTTAAACTCTGCTTTTCGTCATATTTTGGTGTTTAGTGACCTCTAGTGGCGAGCTGACTTTCTCACAATCTCCCTCAGAGTTGAACTTGTTTAACCTTCTCAGATCTGCCAACTTTCACACATTTTATGCAGGATCTACACTGCTCAGAAATACCCCAGCAGTTTTCATTGACCAGCATAAGGAAACTCTAATGGCAGCTGTCTTCCAAATGGCTAGAAATGTTGCCTACTTGCATGTCTGCCTTCCGATTGGACAGTGTGTGGCAAATAAATATAAAAACTAATGGTGTTTAGTTCTGAAAGATCTAATAGTGTGTAATGTTAACACACACTCCGCTTCAGGTGTTTGAGAAGTGCCCAGTTAAAGATTTAGAGCCCAGATACGTTGTTGACCTGACCACCCACGTGCACCCAGACCGAGAGCTGGATCCGGCCTTCTCACTCTCCTCGTATGACCCAAAGGTAACAGATTCAGTCTAGCGTCCCCGAAATGTTCGCTGCCATAATGCTGATTGCCCCGTATCCACACTCCTTAACACCGTTTTAACCAACATTACTAATGCTTAGCCTTGATTAGCATTATGTATGGAGTGCTTGGCGAGACACGTTGCTATGCTTCAGCCTCTAACCTCGCTCTCACACTTGCACATCTGCTGCTCGATGGAACATGGAACGATTTAATGGCATTAAACTTTTCCTGGACTAAAGTGTTTGTGCTGTCTTCGTCCTTGTCCCAAGTGTCTCGTGTCTTTCGTCTCCTTCTAAATCCCGACTCTGGTATTTATCATAAGTTTTACTCTGTTTGATAAAGAAGTCACGAATTTAGCAGGTTTCCATCACAGGAACTTTTATAGGAGCCGAGACCCAATTTTAGCTCCTTTAAGAAGTTTCTTAAGCATTACCTGGATTGTTTATGGTTCTAGATTTCCAGAATTCTCAAACTTCAACCATTGTTTTCAGTTACGTCCCTTTATAGTTCCTCAACCTCTCCTGGCACCACCTTATGTTCATTTTGAAGAATCTCGATCTTCTAGGTCTTCCTGGAATGCTATATGAATATGCTAACATACATTTCTTTTGCATTAGGGCCTATTGCACTATCAGATGAACATCTGCCAAAATATTTCACCTCTGAATTCATTAATGTCTCATCTCTTCAAACTCATTTCATTTTCAGGCTACTTGCATGATTTCTACCAAGAGTTTATGAGAGAGCGCCTCATCATTGTTTTATTACATGCTTGCATCAATGTGTAGCTTTTAAATTTATTGCTGAATGTAAGATTTTGCCTATTTCAATCTGTCTTTAAAAATATTAGAACACAGATCTCCATAGCGAGGATGGAAAACACTCTCGTACTTCACCTGGATCTGGGGTAAAATATTTATCTTAGTTTGTCATTATTTCTTCCAGTGCATATTTAGGCTGATTGCCATTGCATTAAAAATCTCCATCTGTTCATCGACAGGTCATATATTACATCACTGGCACTGCAAAAACACCCAGCGACAATCCACTCGGAGGATCTGAAGGCCAGAATGAGCCCAGGGAAGGAGTTGTTTCCTCGTCTAAGGTGGCGCATCCAAATTCTCCTGATTTTACCCAACAGCCGAACGTACTAACGGCATCTGACTTGACATTAGGTTCCCCTAAATCAGTAGAGAAAAGCTTGAAAGTGTCGACGGAGACTCAGATGATGTTCATAACTCTTCCTGAATCTCAGGAGGACATCAGCAGAGATGAAGCAAAGATACCAAAAGAGTCATCTGAGAGCATCACCAGTAAGCCAGAGAATCAAGTGTTGGTTTCTTCTGAGAATCTCATTCATGCCTCTGAGAAACCATCCAGCAATGAATTCGAGGTTCAGGAGGTTAAATCAGTGGTGCAACCAAAGATTTTGACGCCATCAGAAGAAACCAGGTACCAGGAAGACAAGCAGCAGGTGGTAATGAGATCATCTAGGGGCCGGTCCGGGTGTACTGATGAGACCAGCTTGAGCCCTGACCTTTCTGCAGAAGAGGCTCCTCCTCCATCTGACAACATCGCCTTCATGATCACTAAAACCAGAGTGCAGGCTCTGTCCACTGGTGAATACCAGCAACTGGTGAGCTCCAAGGAACAAGACGTAGAAACCGTTAAAGTTGGAATGGACGAGACCGTGTCCGCCCCAGAGAATGGCGAGTTCAGTAAGAAACCGGTCATCATTGTCTTTGATGAGCCTATGGATATCAAACAGGCCTACAAGCGACTCTCCACCATCTTTGAATGCGAGGAAGAGCTGGACAGGACCCTCTCTAAGGAGCGCATCATTGAGGATACAGAAGAGATCGATGAAGAAGAGGAGGCCATATATAGGGCAGACGATCAGGTCAAGTTGGGTAGTAAATCAGAGAGCACTGGTAGTGGTAATCATCTCCAAGTGCCTGGTCAACAGCAGAACCTTACCCAGTGCTCTTCTACAGTATCAGAAGATGCGTCTCAAGTAGGCCTCCCTGGTGACAAGCAGGAAGCTAAAAAGAAGTTCAAGTTCAAGTTCCCCAAGAAGCAACTAGCAGCTATCGGCCAGGCTCTTCGTACTGGCACAAAAACAGGCAAAAAGACATTGCAGGTGGTGGTTTATGAGGACGAGGAGGAACCAGATGGCACGCTGAAGGGAGCTAGAGAAGCCAAGAGATTTGAGATTAAATCCAGTACAGACACTACCAGTCCGGATGTTTCAGCCAGTGAGCCATCTGAATCCCACACCATCAACCAGCAGCCCTCTGCAGGAAGGACTAATGAGATCTGTCAAACGGCATACAAAACCTTAGACAGCCTGGAGGAGACCATCAAACAATTAGAAACCACGATCACAAACATGGACCCTGCGCTGTCCCCCGACGTCCCCTGTAAAGAGCCAAAAGTCAGAAGAGTTGAGGAGAACCAAACGGCACAGACCGAAAGCAGTCCTCCAAAGAAACCACCTCTAGGACCAAAGCCTCAGAAGCCTCAGCCTCAGAAGCCTCCTCAGAGAAAGAAGCCCAAAGTTCCATGCATTCCTCAGCCTTCTTCCTCCAGCAGTAATAAACAGGTCTCTCTATTCAGCTCCTCTCGTCTCCCTCTCGGTGCTTTGGGTTTGCCTCTGAGGTTCTGTCGTTCTAACCACTGACTTAATTCCAATGTGAATGTGTTTTGTAGGTGCCTGTGGGGTGGATTCACAGCGGGGAACCCTCTTTGTTCAGTCCTGTGTTTGATTTGTTATGATTTGTGGAGTCTTGACGGGTTGCTGTTCTTGTCTTTACCACTTCGCTTTTTGACATGGTGACGGTATTCCCTATCCAACTGATTTCCTTTGATCTTTGTGATCGATCACTTGATTGTGCATGATGTGAGGTTGGTTCACTTCAGCATGCTGGCTGTACTTTTCCTGGGTCTCTGAAATCCCACAAACTTCTGCTCTCACTCTTTCCATTCTCCTTCAGCTCATTCCTGATTTGTTTCCCTTGCAATTTGTTTTTTCCAGAACACCAGTGGTTCCTCTTCTACAACTCGAGTTGCCTCGCCCAGATCGCGGCAACAAGCAGGAAGTGTGGAAAAACCTCCAAAACCAACAAAGCTGCAGGATTCCCAGAGCCAATTCCGACAGGTAGTTTTATTGTAGCGCTGCCCGTGTGCAGGACGTTCACTTGCATGGGTCAAAAATGCAAAATTCCTGATGTCTTGTGAACCTGTGAGTGGTTTAGGTGTCGGCGTACTGTGATGGGTGGTGCTTAAGGCTTTGAGCTATTCATCCGAAGGACGATGGTTCAAAGCCCGACACTGCCAAGAAGTGGGTCTTTGAGCAAAATGCTTAAATATCAATGACACAATTAGCATGTAAGTCACTTTGGGTAAAAACATCAACCAAATAAATAAATATAAAATAATAGTAATCGTATATCTGTAAACACATTACACAATCTCACTGCTTAACACACAATGGACACCAAACAATGTCAGTGTGTATGGAGAGAGGGGAATAGCCACGTACCAAAATGTTTAATTAGGAGAAATGCTAGCATTCTATTCCTGTGAAGTGCCAAATTTCCTTTTGCTTTTATTTTACTTTTTACAGAAAATGTTGCATTTTTTACATATCTAACCAGCAAGACAAATATTTTTGTTACCATGTTACAACTAGGTATTTATACGCAGTATACATATTTACACTTTTGTTAATCGACATTCCATCATTTGTATTCACGAAGTGGCAACAGGAGCGGCATCACGGCTTACAAAGTATATAATTGTTTAACATGCTTCTGAAACCCCAGCATTTTTTTTTTTTTTTTAAACTAAGTCTTTGCATTTGAACCTAACCCTACTAATCATCCAGCAAGTCCTCCATCACATCTTAGTCATGACATTGTTGGTGCTTTGTAGTGGGTCAAAGGTCACATCCTGTCACTCTCAGTATTCAACCTGGCTACCATTCCTCTTCTGCATCCCTGTGCTCGTTGTCTTTGGGTCGACTCGAACCCTGGGCGCAAATCAGAAAGTCATTTAATATCAACAAGAGTTGCTGATCTGAAGTGGGCAGGGTGAGTGACCTAATAAATATACTGCAAATGAGAAGCAAAACAATTTGAGCGAGAAGCAGTTCTTTCTTTGCCCCACCTGTAACAATTGTAGTCCTTGTTATTTGGTTGTTCTTGGTTCCTGCTCACATGGAGTGTTGCAAGGTGAAAAATCACTGCCAGTGTGAGCATAGGGTTAATCGTACAGAGCTTGAGCTTCAGCCTGACATGCAGGACACAACATGAACGTTTCGTCTCTCCAGAAATTAAAATTCTCTTTTGCTTACTTTTTGCTTTAGCGAGTCTTTACCTTGGAGGCGGGGTTAGGGCTAAACACGTCTTCTACATGCCGTATGGCTGGGTGTTTGGGATTGCTGTCTTTTTGTCAGTGTTGATTCTGTGCACTACTGCTGCGATTTAAGGAACTCTTTATAACACTTGCTAACAATAGTGACTAGCTCTAGTGCTGGTGCTTTTGCGTAGAGTTTCAATTTGAGGGATTAGATTAGATTGACATTACTGGAGTGCTATTTTTTTAGAGGTGTGAGAATTACATGGTTGGAATATAACACACAAACGTGTGTACAAATAATTTTTTTCAAAAAATGAAAAACATTTTACATTGTCGTCTTTATCCTTATCGTAGAAAGCCTAAAGCAGTGAACGGTGTTTAAGTTTGGGTTTTCAGCACACTGCCAGATTTAGGTAACATTCTTTTAATTACTTCACTTATAACACCAACTTTATGTTCATTAAGACTTGTATTCAGTTAGAATCCACCTGTAGAGAAAGAGTGTGTATGTGCCAGGTTTAAACATCATATTACTAAAATAGGATTCCTTAGAAGTTTAGATAATATTTTTGTGCCACTAACAGTGATGTGATCGATAATAAAAAGAACACTTTTCACTTATCTGGCCAAAGTTCTCTGCTATGCATGCATTCTAGGTATTTCATCATAATGTGCATCATGTTTGCACAAAAATAATGCTGTAAATGTGTTCTCTGGTTTTGTAAAACATGTATAAAGGTGTCTATGCAATAAAGGACTGTCGCTTAGCACTGCTCTGTGGGTGCTTCATTTCACAGGTTTGGTCAAACACATAAAGCACGATAATTAAATTCCTCAGAGGAACATACACAAGGACACTACACTGCTGCTTAGAAGGAAGGAAATGCGATCACAAAAGTGCGAGGAAGAAAAAGGAAATAAATAAAATTCTACAGTTAAGAATTTTACATGGTGTTCCGCAATCAAGCTAGATTAAAAGCTTTAGATTTATTTATACAATATATATATATATATAATATTATAAAGTTCTACTTTTTACAGTAAATAAAATTTATATTTAAACACAAATTAAATATTTGTACTTTAAGGTAAAATAGGTTTGTGTGTTATTTTTGCACTAAGAACATGCCAGTTTAAATGCAGTGATTAATTTCTTATTCTAATAAATTTATGACTATATTACATTGTTTAACACTATGAGCAAAATATATATTTTACCACATGCTGCATTTGGAATAACGCCTTAACTTTCAGTTTGGAACTCTAATGTAAATTCTAGACAAATTGCAGATAAAAAATTTTTTTTTTTTTTTTTCTAAATAAATAACGTTAGCCATGCAAATAGGATGTGTAATTCCCAAACCAGTCAGTAGAGAGCAGCACTCACTCACTAATCTAACAAAGACTATTCAGACAGACTGATCACTGACCTTCACTAAGAGCAGAACATCCATCCATTATCTATAGCTCAATCCAGGTGAGAGGCGGGGCTACGCCCTGGGCCTGAACACAGACCATTCACACCTGTGGACAATTCGAGTAGCCAGTTGACCTAATCTGCATGTCTTTGGGCTGTGGGAGGAAACCGGAGCAGCCGAGGAAACCCACTCAGGCACGAGGAGAACCTGCAAACTCCAAACAGAAAGGCCCCGGTCAGCTTTGAACCCAGAACCTTCTTGCTGTGAGGTGATGGAGCGAACCACTGCACCACCCCAAGCAGACAGTCATCTCTCAAAGCAATAAAAGGTAATAAATTAGACCTAATGTGTTAGAAGCATATATTTTGACGTCTAGCTAGGAATATGTATGTGTGGTTTAATATATGAAATGTTCAGAACTCAATTTGAATAAGAATCCACGGTTTCCCACAGCTACAGTGTTTATAAATCCATCATATAATAACATTAATATACTGTAGGTAATGTTTCACAATTTTGTAACAAATAGCAGTGGATATTAAATATGCACATGATTTCAGGAACTGTTAAGCTGTTGTAAAAAATTTGAAGGATTTGATGAAGACATTAAAGTTTCTGGATTCTGATTGGTCCATATTATGGTTATAGTTTCTATCGTAACAGCATCATTCACCTGTGTGGAGCGGACGCTTTACTAATAATCAACAGATTTTTTTAATTATTTTAGTGTGTATACGTTTATATGGTGAAGTATGGAGACATTTATATAAGGAGTCTCCAGTGTCAGCGCTTTGTAACAGTGCAATTAAATTTCCCTACATCTTCAGAACAGGATTTTACACTTTACAGTAGCATGACCAGCTACGTTTGTTTATAGCTGCTATAACGTAAATGAGAACAGGAACGAAATTGCTCAATAAAATCGTGGAAAAGCCTGAAAGCGCCACTTTTTCATGATCGTCACAGCAGAACGGCTCACCGAGAGCTCGCTATTCACCGCTTCACACGGTTTAACTAAGAATTTCGAGACAGCGTATTGAGATATCAGAAGAGAACTGCAGCGCCTGTCTTTTGATCAGCGTCTTAAACAAAAGTCTTTAAAAATGGGTTTTTTGGGGGGGAAAAAGGCGTTTTGGTATGGTGCTCATGCCCTTCAGCGCTAACTTCATTTCAGCAGACACAAAAGCAATTATCATCTGATTGATGTAAAAGTCATATACCTTTGTTAATGTATACGGACAGAGAAATCCCTTCGAGACAAATGATTGGCACGTCTATTAATTTGGAGGGTTTTTTTTCTTCTCTTGTGTCGGGTGTGATTTTTTTCCCCTCTTTTTGACAAGCTCGATTTAGTTTTACATAATTCATTAAATCGCTCATATGTATGTACTTCATTATCAGTGGGCTGAAGATACACTCTACAGTGACGGTGTTTAATCAGCGCTATTTAAATGCACATTATTACAGATCATCATAAAGAACATTTCGCTTCTTGAACGTTCAGGCTGAGGAAACTGCATTGTTTTTAATCTCGGCTCGGATTACTAATTGCGTAGTAATCATAGGAACAATTATTTATTACGCGTATTAAGTGGGATTCTTATAAAATGAGACGGAAAGACACGGCTGCGTTCGCACAGATCGCTTCTACATGCTCAAGCTCATCTTCCTGAAATTAGTAATTAGCTCACTCCTTAATGAAAGTTAATTAGCTCATATGCAAATGTAAATCTGTGAATCCCAAAGCATTGTTCTGCCTAATTAGCATGTAATTTGTGTATTATAACACACTTACCACTACGACAAAGCCGAAACGCTGCATCGCCGCCGAGAGGACGGTAATTAAAACACACATCCTTTTTAGCGTTTAAGGTTAATTACGGCGTCTCCTGATGTTTTATTGCAGCAGAGCATCAACAGCCACAAATCTTCCAGGACATCCACAAACCAACAAGGAACTTACAGAGTTTAATCAAAGATCTGCACCATCATTTGCATTCTTAATTGCAATTAAGCAGTGTGTCAATTAAGGGAAATAATTAGGTAAGATTCCAGTCAGGCTGCGGACTAATTATTTGCACCGTTGTTTAAATCACATTACTTACCAACATGGAAGAGGAAAAGTACCGCAGCCGAGTTACATATGTTTTTAAAAACATGGAATTTCTCAGTAACATCACAAGCTGCATTTGTTTGGCATTATTTACTTCAAGAGAGAATAAAAGAGAGTCTGGTGAAAGAATGACCGTTTATAGCTGCTATAACAAGTGAGAACAGGGACTAACCTGGACATCTGGTGGACATTAAATGATGTCCTTACAACACAAAACCACTGGACAAAAGGGGAGGAGCTTGTACCAGGTAACAGACGTGGTTACTGAGGACAGTGGCGTTTTCTCTGCAGCGTGTCTGTGCTTCTGTCTCGGTCTCCAGCCTGCAACTGCTCATAAAACTGTGCAAGAACATTTGTAAGATTCATCTCATAGCACCGAGAAGCAGCACAAAGGATTCAGAGGAAGATATAATATAGATATTATGATACACTTCAAATCATTATTGTCTTTTATTGTCTAATTGGGCTACACATTAAAGAGGCTTCATTTTTTAACATTTAATTACACACTTGATTTTGCTTCCTTCTTTCTTTTTGTGAAAAGCTTTCATTTTTATAAGGACTGACTCCGTGGCCCTTTTTGGTGCTTTGTTAGTAAAAACGTATAATGATACAGGTCATATATGGCGATATCTTTAAATATATTTATCCAAAATATCATTAAAATATATTTTAAATATAACATTCTATATTGTTTTGCTAATCAAAATTGCATTTCACACAGATATTAAATCTAAATATACATCAGTCCTCCGTTTTGAGACAGCACTTGTCTTGTCTGCGCTTCTAAACTGCATAATTTAAATAAAGGAAGTGACGTTACTTCTATTAAAAACGTAATAATTTCTAAAATATAGCATTTTGATAATATGGCGATAAAATGTGGTAACAATGGGGAAGGAAATTCTAACACTGGCTAATCCAGGGTAGTTTATAACAAATAATTGTAGAGTTAAATAATAATAATAATAATAATAAAGTAAACAATAGTTTATATGAATATATAATGTAATGATTTTTTGAAGGGTAGACTGATGAGATCAAAGGAGATTATTTTCAACCATATTATTATTATTATTGCTGAAAAACTGAAGGTATATCAGGAAAGACCTTCGTCTTTAATTCTTTTAGCGGACGTGTTTCGAACAGCAGCACTCGACGCTCCCCGTCCCAGTAGCTTTTGTACTACATGACCTTGGCTGTGTGCATTTTAATTTATCCATTTTTAGAAGGGCACTAGCAGGGGTTCTTTCCCCCCTACAGCCCAGCGCGGGGGCACGGGGATCGCCTCGGGCAAAACGGCTCACAGCGCACAATTCCCTTCCACCGGTAAGTACCCGTAACACTTCATTAACAATTAATTGAATTCCGTCTATCAGGAATAACGGTTTAAAGAGAGGTCTACTCCCCTACACACACACACACACACACACACACACACACACACAATGCAAAGAGGATCTACATCAGAGTGCACGATGATCAGATACACAGTGAGTAAATACAGTCTGCCTCTGAAATCAGATATACATCATAAACAATAATTAAACAGAATTATACAGTAATACTGAAATTGTGCTTCAGGATAAAAAGTACCTTTTTTATTCTTCTTTCTGCCTTCCTTAGTTTGGATCAATCCTTCTTAGAGAAAGGAATGCCATAGGTCTGTTCACTAGACAGCAGTTGTATAAAAGTGGATAAAATAAAACTGCATAAATTTAAATAAGTAATGTTTTAAATTATGGGCGAATCATGGAACTGCTGCCTGGACGGAGGAGAACGTCTTTCTTGCCTTTTTCAAATACTGCTTTCCTATAAAAAAACTATTTATTTAAAAAATACATTTAAAAAGACAATTTTAATGAGAAGAAAAGTTAATATCGGCCTCTCCCCAGTCAGAAGTAGAGCATTTTACACATTATAATACATTGTCTTTCTACCTATACTACACAGTAAAACTACGTAAAAGGAGTTTGGTTCGGGTCACAATTACGAGACTTTTATTGCAAAAAGCGAGACAAAAACAAAATCAGGAAAAATGTGCCATAATTTAAAACGATCAGTAAAAAGTAACAGAAATGTATTTATTGTTTTTTTCCACCAGTAATTTCTACAAAAAAAGACTTTTCAGCCAGGTACAAAAAAAAAAAAAAAAAAAAAAAAAAAAAAAAAGGAAAAAAGTGTATTTCTTTCTTTTAAATATATATTTCTGAAAAAGGAACCTTCAGCGTCGACCAGCTCATAGAGAGTTTAGTGTTCTCTTCCCGAGGATGTTCTTCCTGATCATGTGAATTTATACGTGAGAATGTTAAGGACACAACTGACACCTGGGAAGATATGCAAGTAATAATTTCTTTGGTGATACACACAGTGAGTGCGTGAGAGAGTGAGAGAGTGAGAGCGTGAGAGCACTTGAGGTTAAACAGACAGATGAAGCAGGAGTAAAGGACGAGCGCTCTGTGGGGTAAAAAGGATATGATTGATAATCCAGTGTCTGCGTCAGCACTCCTGTGAGGACGAACTCAGCGTTGTGTACATCTAATAAGACAGAAAGAGGGAGAGATCTACATGATCTTTAAGCCGAGGGTGTGATGATATAAACAGCACAAAAATATATATTCCAATTTGTGTATTATTTCAATTTAATTCCACTCACATCTACAAATGTTTACACCCCACTGCACTCTTACACTGTATTATTTCTTTATATATTTATTCTTATTTTATTTCATTTATTATGTTAAATTACTCTTAGTATACTTCCTAACTCTGTGCTCCTGTAATATGTGAATTTCCGTCTAGGATGAATAAAGGGATCGATCTGATTACTGTTATTGTATTCAAACATAAATTGTGACATGATATTAATTAATTAAATATTTATTATATAACTGGATTATTTCTCCCATGGTTCTTCCAATTCAGGATGTGTTTCAAGATGAATAACTAAATAGTAAGCTGAAATTTTTACATTTTAAATCACTTGTAATATTTTGTAATCCGTTTATGTGCCGTACAAGTCCCTGTGAAAAATTGGTTACTATAGAAACAGTTCATTAATGCAAACCCGCACTACTGTGAGAGCTGACTGAAAAGAAACACCTTCTGACCAATCAGAATCCAGTATCCAACAACCCATTAGCCCATTTACACCAAAAGACTTGCTTTTCTTTCCCAGCATCCTTACCGATGTTCTTCAGAAAATATTCACGGCACAGATGCAGATCGTTGTCGCATGAGATGAGGATGATTTCCGGTAGGTTCTGTTACAGAGGAGAACAAACATGAACATGAAAACATCCACACCAAGATGTAAAAATTCAGATCTGCTACTTTCTGAAAACTACCAAAACTATTTCAGAAATAGCATTAAAAAGGAATGAGAGGAAGACGAAGAGGTAGAGGAGAACGCACCTTGTTCTGCTTGTGCTCCATGATTTTACGGAAGGACGGCTGTCGGGACAGCAGCTTCCCCCCGGCGCTCTCTACGATGGCTCTCATGGTGCTGAGGCTCGGACAGATTCCCGGTGTTATGTAGAAAAATTTAGCCTGAGGAGACAGGACGGACATCTTTAATACACGTACGTCTCTGTCAGAGAAAGTCCTCTGTGACATTCAATTACAGAACAGGCCGAAAGAGAGGGAGAGAGGGGAGGGAAAGCGAGGAGAGAGAACGGGGAGATAAAGTAATGGGAGCAGAAGGGAAATAGAAGGAGAGAACTGATGATACAGTACGGTAAGGAGTGAGGAAAGAAAAGGAAGTAAAGACAGAAAAACAGTGAGTGGGGGGGGAGGCAAGGTAAAATGAAAGAAGAGAAAGTAGAAGAGAAAAGATGAAAAAAAGAGATGAGGGAGGACAAAAGAGAGAGGAAAAGGAAGAAAGGAAGATGCAATAGGAGAGATGGTTACGAGAAGGCTAGGGCTGAAGGTGTGAAGAAGAGATAGAAGAAGAAGAGAGGAGAAATGGGGGGAAGAAGTATAGAGGAAGGGAGAGGAGAAGGAGGATAGGAGAAAATGGAAGAAGCAAAAAGAAAATGGAAGGAGAATGGAATGAAGAAAAGCAGAGAAAGGGTGAAGAAAAAGAAACCAAGGGGAGAAATGAAGAAAAAAGAGGGACAGCATTAGTGGACAGTGATGGTGTTATATGATATATCATTATATGTCATATATAATATGGTGATGTTGGATGGTGGTAATGTAGACGGGGGTTGGTGCTGGACGTCACCTTGAAGAGTGGAGCAGCATTAGCTTTCTTCAGTGACTCCTCCAGACTAAAACAGAAGAGCACCTCAGCCTCAGCATCCCGCAGCATGTAACTCTGTTCATCTATACACACACACACACACACACACACAGTTTATATAAATCATAATAGGGAATTTAAAAAACATAATAATTAAGGTAAATTTCTGCATCTCTCATTTGCCTTTCCTTCATATGTAGCACAAACGCAGCAACTCTGTATAAATCGTCTCCTGTTAAAGAACGCGGAATAAACAGGTTTTAAACCCCTTCTCCACTCTCACTCACCCACAAATTTCTGGCATTTCGAGCTCTCCTGCAGCCACTCCGGAGTGACGATGTGCTTAACGACAGAGATGGCCGTCAGGAACTTGACTGTGCGTGTCACTTTGCTGGCCACCAGATGAGTGCACTTCTGCGCGCTCTCCGCCACTTCACCACCGAGCTCATACAATCTCTGAAACAGACAGGGGACGCATGTGAGAGGCTGTGTCATCACGAACGCTCGAGTGTCATCCCGGACCACATATTGATTTCTCTCAGCTCTCGAGATGCGGTTAAGTCTTTACTCTGCCCTGAACATGTTCTGGAGAGAAGAAAAAAAATCAGTGAAAAGTGTACTATTCTCTCCAGTATTCAGGGGATCAACTCTGATCACGCTATGACAGAAAATAATTAGGACACACAGCATGTTCACTTACCTTTATATACTGCTGGGCCTGCAAAGGTTCAAAACCAGTGAAGAAAACATACGGGGTCGACTCTGGGGGAAGCTTTTTAGATGGCGTGGGCAGCTCCTCTATTCTACAGAGAGGAACAACAAATCCATTAGTTACCTCACAAGCTCTATCATACTTTTTAGCTCATATTTAATGGTTTTTAAATAGGATCTCCTCAGATAAACGCACTTATGTGTACTCCAGAACTCACCTGGGCTTCTTGGCAGGTGGCTGTGAGGTTCCCTCGGCCTGTTTCTGTTTCTGCTGCAGGCGGAGGCTCTGTGCACAGAGACATGACACTCAGACACACAAACCACTACACATGCTGGAAAAGTCCATCATCATTAATAACAGACCAGAAGGGGGAGGGAGGGAGGGAGGGAAAGCGAGAAAGAAAGCTGGCTTGTGGCCCTTTCGAGTTGTTATATAATCTGCACCTCACATAAGCTTGGTCTCATTCATTTTCCAACAATGGGGAAGGATCTAAATTGTATCTTATGCAAAATATTCAGGATTCTCGTAAGGACAATAACATAAGATTTCATTAAAGGTGCATACGCAGATCATAGGCACACGTGTAAGAAATGAAGCTTCATAAAAACCCATTGTTCATAGCCGGCCGCAAACATTTTAAATGTCGGCACGCCCAATATTAAGAATGTACGGTATGTAGGGTGGACGAAATGAAAATAATAATCATAATAAATCACATCACAGTGCTTGAAGGCATTAATATCGATACAATATACAGGCCAACAAAGCAGGAAAGTCGCATTAAAAGCGTTAAAATTGAGAGGATTTTATTTTATTAAATGTCTACAAAAATACCTAGCTCTAAAAAGGAGGGAGAACCATTCTGTTTTCAATTTTCAATAATTCATTACAAAATCTGACACTTTAAAAGACATAAAAAGATATCATCACATTTGCAAGATCTCAGAAAGGTGTAATGTAATCATATTGCTCAGTCCTAATGTGCAAAGAAAAAGATGCTGATTTTTTTAAGCATAATTTGAATTCATGCACATTTGTTGAATGCGCACCACTGATAACGGTGATAAATAACAGCTTGGGTATCTAAGGTTACTTATTTCGGATTATTCTGAAACACCAATTCTACATTTCTGTTCACTGGACAAAACAGTATTTCTCTAGTCACATTTAGATCAAGACCAAGTTATGAAAATGTCATCAAAATATAAAAATTCAGCTGGAGCAAGTTTACAAACATCACAGGATCTAACAGGTAATCTAATAATAAATAATAAATCTTGTCCATCACTAGGCTAAATACAAGTGCCAAATGTATAATAAAAAAAAGAAAAGAAAGTCCTCTTACCACCAATGCTTCTGCTGAGACTTTTACAGGATTTCTCCAAGCAGCTGAAGAGAAAAATAAAAGGACATTGAGACAGTTATTCAACTAACTAAGGCATGAAAAAGCACAGAACATAAAGATCTACACATAATTCATGACGGAATAGTGCTCGGGTACCTAGATGACCAAGACATTAAAACACCAAAATAACCAAAATAGTCCGATGACATCAGACATCAAAACATTAGTTAAAAATGTTGGCTTTTCTTTAGATTGTACCCGTTTAAGGTTATTTTGTATTGTCAGTTATTAAATATGCATGAAAGGGAAAACAATTAAACAATCATAAATGTAAAAAAAATGGCAATACCGCAACACTAAAGCCAGCAGTAAATACCTTATTGTCCATAAAAACAGATCAGAAAGGTAAGAGGTTGCCAGATTGTACTTAAATGACTCTAATTGCCAAAATTTCACATTAATAATATTAATAAATATTATTCTAATAGTGTAATAATTATTAATAATACTAATAATTCACATTGTTATAAGTATGAGGGACATTAGGGACAAAAATCTCCAATAATAGGAGTGAAGATGATCAGAGTGTTTGTGCGGACTCTCACCCAGCAGGTTCTGGACGAGGTGTGTGTTAGGAGCGAGAGGTTCGGCCAAGTTGAACTGAGTGTATCGGCTGTGCTGGATCTGCCGTAAAGCCTCGAAATTTCCCAGCAAGATGTCACACAGCCACTGAGCGTTTACGCATGGGATTCTCCACTCCTTCGCCTTCTCATACTTTAGCCCACTTGGCCTACATATCACACACACGAGCGCGCACACACACACACACACACACACACACACACACCACACACATACCATGATTAGAAACACAGGCATAGATCATTCATACCACAATTAACTTTATATATTGTTATTAAAATGCACCAGATTTATGAGAATTTTACTTGTTAATAATAACAACAACAACAACAATAATAATAAATGGCCATTAATACATTTCTTGTCACAAGGATGTGGTCAATACTACTGACTGTGTTTCTATTAGAAAACAAAAAAGGAAAACAGTAGATATTTATAAGCATGAAAAATCTATACATATGTAAAAATGTTATTCATTGTAAGTTATATATTTGCAAAAAAACTCTAATTTATATATACATACAGAAAAAGAGATAGACAGACACACGTACATAAACACACACACACACACACACACACACATATATATATCTCAACATAATCAACAGAAATGATTAGACCTGATAAAACCTTAAATTCTCTCTCATGGCCTTGGATGATGAAAAAGTCATGTCTTGGGTTTATGATTCTGAAATAAATTTGTGTCTGATGTGTCCTTGGGTAAAGGACTTTGGAAAACAAAACACTTTATCCACGGCTTTTCAAATCATTGGTGTGCTCACACTGTCGCCATCTTTTATAGTTATATTTTCCTTTTTATCATTCTGATCATGAAAACAAACTAAGTAGTTATTTGCTTAGTAGTTAATCTCATGCCAAGCCCAAAACCAGATTATGTTACTAATGTGTGTTTTATTCCTCATATCACATCAGTTCACAAGTAATTCCAATTATTTACTTATTAAAGAACATGTACTATTCATCCACTTAGAGTTACAGTTAATGGTGTGGAATATCCATGAAAGTAGTTCCTGTCATCACTCAAGTTAGATAATTGTTGGTGTAATAATTAAAAGAAAAAACATTAGGTACAGATACAGTATTGTAGAATACCTGGATACTAATGTTTACTTATATACAATGCAAGATGTTTCACTTCTTAAACGTATCATCATATTTATAAAACCAAACCGCATTTATTATTACAGTAGAATTGAAAAAAACGTTCTAGTGATCTAGGCCACTTTCTGCTCACGCAAACTGCACGCATGTGCAGAAGCAGCAGCAACATGAGCAGCACTGTCCGCACACTCGCTGCGTATCTTACACACATCCAGAATATTTAACAGCGACATTCACTAGACGGCACGTCAGAGCTTAAATGTTCCTGTCTGTCAGAACTGTAAATGTTTAGCGAGTTCATGCACGCTGACGAGCTCGGGCTTTCTTAAAAACTTTCGGCTGTCGTCGTGATTGTCGTCATGAGCCGCGTTTCAATTAGAAATTTCTGACCATACGTTCCGACGTAGTTACTAATCTAGAAAATCCAGAAGGCTGGAACACAACACAGAGCTTTCTGTACGTTTAAAGGAAGTTTTCTAAATACTACTAGGAAAAGTGATTGGCGTTGGAGATCAGTTCTAGAATGGTACAAGTATAATGGTATTAATGGGGTACGCATGTGATCGGAGACACGGTGTTTAGTTTAGCGTGCACAGCGGAGGTAGATGGACGGGAAATTTGTCCGTTTTCATTGTTGAGCTACACCAGTGCAGCGCGTCAGGGTAAAGAATAAAATAACACGTACAACGTGGCTTGTCTGAACGTGACTCACAGGAACACTTCAAAATATTAGCACACAAAATCCTAGACTTCTAATATTAATTAAGAATGAGACAAAAGAGGAGACTGAGTTTCTCTCCCGAACTTGTTTGTAAAGCGAGAGACCCCACAGCCAGTTCAGGAACCCCTGATTTTGACCTGAATGAATGAATGAATGAATGCGCGAATGATTAGAGGCTTACTCTTTGCAGATGAGAACAGTGTTACTGCGACAGAGGTATCCCGTATAGCGAGCTCCAGCTAAATATGCCATGAGCTTCAAGTCCTCTCGATCGCTGTCCACAAACCCAGTGACTGAAATAATCTGAGAAGCGCAGTAAAAAAATAAATAAATAAACAAATAAACCAATCTTTTCTCACAATATAATATTATGCATCATACGGCAAAAGAGTAAATGCGTGACAATGTTCATACGTGCTGCGAACAGGGTTTAGCTCCTGGGGGGAAACTGAAGGGCAGATGGAGGGTGCGATGAGGAGGAACCATTCTCTTCTTCTTCAGCACCGTGTTGAGCCAGTGAGCCGTAATGCAGCGCTTGCCCTCTCTCAAAGCCTGACGCAGTGAAGCAAAGAGCTAACATTACTTCTTGAAAATAAAGCCTGAATGAAGCATGTCAGACATTAATGTAAATGTTATTACACCATGTGAGGACAGACAGGCAGGTGTGCTTACCTGCAGGTACATGCTGCTGACTTGACTTTCACACAGTAAGTGAGTGCAGCGACTCAAAGCTGTGTCCACGGAGCCCCCGTACGCCTGAATGATCTGAATTAATGAAAAATAATAATAATAATAATAATAATAATAATGTAGTTTCCAAGTAACAACCAGATTATTTTAAATCAGAGAGAAAACTCAGAAAACACTTTATGTTTAAACTCTCACCCGCTTCCACGTGGCCAGTAGCTGCTTGTCAGCCATCTGCTCTGGATAATCAGCGATGGCAAACACGCAGCCCACCAGGAAGCCATCTTCAGGAACTGAACGGAAAAATGTTTCAAGAAAATGATCACTAAACCAATCAGGATTCAAACTGAAGACATTAAACACGCCATAAATGATTTAAGGAAAAAAGGTGAGCAAATATTAAACATATTTTCCTTTTAAAATGTATTTAAAAAAATGGTTGAACACTTGTTATACTGTTCGGTTTACTTACAGTACATTTAATTTGCATTATGATCTATAATTAATAGTAAATTGTTAATAATAATTAAGGATAATTTTTTTTTGATAATATAAAGAAAAAGACCATTTAGTAGTTGTACAGTTTCAGCAAATGGCTTTAGAGATTTACAGTCTATCATTTTAATTTATAATTATTATTAGTCATTAATAAATTATTTAAGAGGAAAAATGGTTTAATATTTAAAAAAACATCTGTAAAAAAATTTATAATTTACAATTCAGAACAAAATGACTACTGTGGATTTGATTCTAAATAACAGAATTATTTAACAATGAATTAAAAGGAGAAAAAAATATTTAAATCTTAAAAAAAAAAAAAAAAAAAAAAAAGAGCTTTTGTTTTTATTAAATTATATACTTTTTGTTATTTAATAATCTGCTTCCAGAGTCTATAAAAAAAAACTAAGATTAAAAAAAAAAGCTTCAACAATTGAATTTATAATTAATAAATCAAGAAGGAAATGTTTTATATAATTAAGAATTAAATTTGACAATTTTAACAGTACAAAATGTTGCATCCTTTTTTTGTGCTTCTTCAGGAAACAACCAAAAAAATGACAGCTAGGGTAAGGGTTAGAACACACTTGATCTGTTCACCAAACCACTCCTTTAAAAACTGGTAGGCAGAATGTCTCCTGACTGCTGTACTTACTCTCCTGCCCTGGTTCATGGCCCAGCAGTTGATGCGGCTGCACAAGCTGCAGCGGAGTCTGCGTCTGATGCTGCAGCACCTGTGTATTCTGCATTTGTTGCTGCTGTTGCAGGTGTTGCTGCTGCTGCTGCAGGTGCTGCATGTGCTGTTGCTGCAGGAAATGCTGCTGCTGCTGCTGCTGTTGTTGTTGCAAATGTTGCTGGTGCATCTGCTGCTGATTCTGCTGTTGCTGCTGCTGCTGTTGTTGTTGTTGTTGTTGTTGCTGCTGCTGCTGCTGCTGCTGTTGTAGTTGGAGCCTGTGCTGCTGTTGCAGCAACTGCTGCTGTAACGCATGCTGCTGCAGCTGCTGTTGCTGCAAGGGTGTTCGAAGAAGCTGCTGCTGCGGCGGTCGCAGTTGCTGCTGCAGGAAGCCATGCTGCTGTTGCTGATGCTGCTGCTGCTGCTGCGAATACATCTGCTGGTGCATCTGCTGCTGGAGGAACTGATGCGGCTGTTGAGGCATTTGAGGAAACCCTGCCTGCTGCTGCGGCTGCGGCTGCGGCTGTTGCTGCGGATGATGTATTTGCATGCCCTGCGGCTGCAGGTGCATCATGGGATGCTGCTGGAGAATCTGCTGCGCATGTTGCTGCATCTGCTGCTGCTGTTGTGGTGGAGGGATCGGGTGTGTTTGCTGCTGCTGCTGTTGCTGCTGCTGTTGCTGCTGTTGTTGTTGTTGCTGCTGTTGCTGCTGCTGTTGTTGTTGTTGTTGTTGCTGCTGCTGCTGCTGTTGTTGTTGTTGTTGCTGCTGCTGCTGCTGTTGCTGCTGCTGCTGCTGTTGTTGTTGTTGTTGTTGTTGTTGTTGCTGCAGCTGTTGTTGCTGGTGTTGGATTAACTGCTGCTGCACTTCAGGAGTGAGCTGTGATGCCGTGTGTTGTGGAGGTTTTGCAGCATTGAAGAGCAGCTGATTCGGGACTCCGGGTTGGTTCTGATTCCCCTGCGGGTCCACGCTTTTAGCAGTCAGACTCTGGAGAATCTTAAACAATAACAGTACTAATTACTAAACATTATTTAATCGATTTCCTCCAAACATAATCCAGTATTCAGCAGCACTGTGGTTTAATTATCTAATCAGTTATTACGTGTACACAGCTATAATCACTTTCCACACTAAAGCATCACCATACAAACATTAAATGTTTCTTTCTTACGCGTGCGACGTTGGGTGGCCGCAGGAGCTGCTGTTGCTGCTGCTCTCCGCTCTTATTGATGTTCCGCAAAGGCCGTGGCCCAGAATTCCACCCGCCAATCATTTCCGGACGCTCCGCCCCCTGGGCGTTACCTGGGACGGGAGGAACGCTCTCACACAGGTTAATAAGCGCCGTGTCTTTGCTCGGTTGGAGGCGGTGTTTAGACAGCGTCCAGTTCAGGTTGAGCTCCTCTTTATCCGATTCGTCCGAGTCATCAAACATGACCTCGGCTTTGGGCGACGGTGACCGTGGACGCCTGGAAGGCGAAGCCCCTCGCGAGGAGGCAGGGCTGGAACGCTTGCTGTCTTCGGAGCGCGAACTACGCTCATTTTCGTCCTCGCTGACATCATCTTCCTCCTCTTCTTCCTCTTCCTCATAGTAAGTGAGCCTCGGGTGGTAAAGCACCTCGTCCTTCCTGCTCTTGTCTTTAACCGAGTCAGTGATCCACTCCGGGGTGACGATTTTAATCCCGCTGTGCCTCAGTGCGCATTCGTATTTCGCCTGGGAACAAACCAAAACATCCAAAATGCATCACGATGCAGGAGTTCTTGCGTTTATACATGGATTTCTTAGCAATCTACAGATTAAATAAAATAAAGAAGGGGTCATACAAGGTTTTCATAAGAACACAATGGCAGCTAGCTTTTTTTCTCCAACTGTAACAAGTAACATTAAAAGTGCACTGGCTCAGATTAGTCCTTTTTTTTGTCAAGATTATTTCTCTAAAGGTTAAGGAGAGGAGTTAGATATTTAAATTTTTTCCGTCAGTGCCTTGAGCCTACACCCTCCATTCCCGGCCGTGTTCACAAAGCTCCGCCCCCATTTCATAGTGTATAGTGTCTATAAAATGACTAAAAAGAAGCCCATCCACACACAAACACGTTCTACAAATTTTGCAGATCACTTGTACAAGTAAGAAATTATTACATATTTAAGGAATTGCTTAATAACTTCCAATTCTTCATTTTATTTCATAAAGAGACTTGTTTAATGGTTTTAAGCTTTGCA
This sequence comes from Notoglanidium macrostoma, assembly GCA_030068235.1. NCBI lineage: Eukaryota > Metazoa > Chordata > Actinopteri > Siluriformes > Auchenoglanididae > Notoglanidium > Notoglanidium macrostoma. The sequence continues at coordinate 713,565 of JAQQZR010000018.1, read as the reverse complement.
CATATCCTGAGTTAAAGTTCACTGCCACTGAAAGCAAACTGCCTTTTTTTCAGCATTTTCAGTCTTACACACTCTTCAGCCAATTTTCTTTGGTGGTTTTGGGTTGGATTTTTACGTCAGCAGAGTAAATAAATGTTTCGTGCAGATATCAGGATGAGGACCATAAAATCCACTCATCCTCTGATCTGGCCCTAAAGAGCAGTAACTCCAAACACAGGCCAATAAACCGAGCTTTAAAAGAAGTAAATCCACCAGAATTGTAAAGGCTACATGTGTACACACACACACACACACACACACACACACACACACAGGAGCACAGACGTCTGGCTGTTAAACGGAACCCAATGGCACAGTTTAAATGCAGTGTAACACACTCTCCTGTCGTAAACAGTGAGACAAGCGAGTCAAGGTGCTGTGTTCAGCTTTCACAAGGACAAGGTAAATCTAAATGCAAATCAAAGACCCCAGTTATAAACTACAGAGGGAGGAAAGAAGAAGAAGAGAAAAAAAACAGACTGAGGGCTATTTACCCCCTTGGGTTCAGGAACCACCAGATGTGTACACTTCTTGTTGAAATTCAGTTGACAGTCTCCTCCGTAAAACGTAATAAAGGCCCACAGGTTGCTGAGATCCTCCGTCATCTGCACGTGAGACAGAGACAGACAGACAGACAGACAGAGAGAGAAACAGAACCAGATAAATAAAAAACAGGAGAAAGAAAAACTGGGACGTGTTTTTGATGACTGGATCTTACGTGAGGTAAACACGCCCGCACGCCAAAGAACAACTGGCCTGACTCCGGAGAAAAGCCTGTAACACTGATTAACCGCTGGTCAAGGGGCAAATAAATGAGCTGTACATGTGCTGATAATCGATTATAAGTTATTCCGAGACATCCAAAATACCGGCACTTGCCACAATCTGAAAATGTCACAGTGTAACAGGACTACACGTGTATGTTTGTCACGTTCAAATTAATATTCAAATATATTTATTATGGACATGTGCAGAAATTTCTGAAGGATACGGCAGCAGGTCTCCACATCTGACTGACAGGATCACCCACGTGGGCTGAGAAAAGGCAAAAAACACATAACAGGAAGGTTACCAACAAACATCACATTAAAGTTTACAATGTCTCAAAAAAAAAAAAAAACCCTATATGCAAAATTCATAAATTAATTAATAAAATTTCAAAACAATTATAGCGCAGTTTACACATCTCACCTTCGACACTATTAAATAAATAAATAACACCTATAATGCACCCCGTTAATCTTTTTTTTTTTTTTTTTACATTGAAAGGTAATGAGTTCATTATAAAATAAAATATCATTACAATAAAGTTACAGAAATAAAACAATTCCCAAAGGATTTACTGGCTTTCTAGAACATCCTCCACCCCCCAAAATTAGCCAAATAAAATGAACAAACACAACATATACGATCATCAAACCCTTCGGGGTAATCGGCGTCTATATTGCGGTGTGTAATATTTACAGTTCTGCTAATCACTACGATCAACTATCTAACTCTGGTATGATTACTATTTACTTATTACACTATTATACGACTGTGAGGGGCTTGTGACCTTTACCTTTACCACAGGCAAGAAGAAGACCTCGCGCGCCTCGCTGACCTCCGAGTTATCTCCATCCTCTGTGATGATGTGTGTGGCGAGGGCGATGTAGGACACTTCCTTTCCTTTCCCCAACTTTAGCAGCTGCACCACCTGAAATCACACCAACATCACACAGCGTTCAGCTGAATAAAACCTTTGCGTTTGTTCTTCAAAGATTCCTCCTCATCACACTATACGAGATATCAATAAACTCTCAGAGTCACCATGTCGCAATACGATGAAGATCCTCCAACGCCAGACCTGAGATTAAACAACGGAATTGTAAACGCCTGTTCTGCTTACAAAGACAATCATCCGGAAATCGGCTCATGCAAAAAAACAGGCTCACGTAAACACAAAGGTAATGAACCGTTTGTTTTCTGTACATCTGTACTCGGTGTTTAGGTTTCACCATCAACGCGACTACAGTTGCAGCGGTGCTGAGAGCGCGGCGTCCTCCTCCTGCTGAACAGAACTCCGGCTCCTGCGTCACACCTGTTGCCAAGACACAACTTTTCTTCTTCTGTCTTACCATTCGCCAATAATGTAATGTCACATTTCAGCTCACAACAGAAGATTATCACAGGTGATAAAAACGATTAGTATCAAATCAGTATCATATCATAAACTGATGCATCACTTTCTCTAATGTGTCAAAACACAGTTAAAATCTTAACAACATATTAACAGTCTGGAGTTTTTAGTCAACAACATACATGGTGTCAACAATAAATGATCATGATTCTACCTCGAAGTGGTTTTAAGCCTGATCACACTTTTTTCACATTTACACTGTCTACAGAGACTCACAGAAAGATTTCACGGCTTAAAAACATTTTCAAACCTTAAATCACACTGAATTCTTGTTCATTTAAATCAGCTTCGTAGCCAAACTTTGAGCTCTCAGCCCAGAGTTTCAGCTGTTAGCCTGGGAGCTAATCTTCCTAGTCTTCCTCCAAACACCTTTGCATATAATAACAGACAAACAATAACGTAAATATCTGATATCTGTTGTTTGTAGAAGTCTTACTAACGCGTCTAACTAGGACTGCTGTTCATTTATTAGCGTGCTAGCTAGCTAACGCGCCTCATTAACCACTATAGGTGGCTAGCTAGTTAGCGTTAGCTTTCTGGTTCAGCTTCCGTAAATCACACATTATCACTTTCTAATATTAACGTCACTCATGAGTTGAACTGATATTAGCGCGTGCTTTGAAGCTTATGTTAAACCTTTATGTTTGTGAGGCTAGTCAGCTTTCTTTATCGTACTACTAGCTAGCACTGAAAACATGCTAACATGCTAACAGTGACAGAAAAAATAAACTTCACCTTTTCGTCAATATCCCCGACGACATAAAACTTCACGTCCTTAAAAAGCTCGTCAGGGACTTTCAACTCTTCTTCCAGCATTATTAATTTTTAATAAATAACACAAACTTTTGAATGAACTTATAACGATAATAGCAGAAACATTATTGAGTCTCCTGAACAGCTTTACGTCTGAACAGAGGTGACTGACCAAATCATTTGTTTTCCTATCCGTATTCCGAATTGCTCCATACGATTGGGTAGTTGGCAACAAAAAGCTGTGTAATTATTGGCTAAAACAGCTGTACGTTACTCATTTCATTATTTGCTAGCCAATCCGAGTACAGGAGGTGGGCTCAATCGGAATACGGATGGATGAAAAATTTATCTAAAGCGCCAAAGAGGATTCGGCGGGAGGACGGTGTACACACACGATATTAGGGGAGAAAGAGTGCACTAGTGTACTTATATTACATCAACTGCAGGTTACATTTGTGTAATTTATAGATAGTTTTTCTATATAAACACGCAGTTACTATGCATAGTAGTTAGAAAAGAAATGTCTGTCTTTTTAGTGAGAAAAACAATAATGTATATTTCACGCACCCCTCAAAAAATGCAACATGGAACATTTGTGGGAGGAGAAACCTCCGATTCGCGCGCGCGCTGCCTACTTAAGGCGCCAAATATGAAGGCGTTAATGGCAGTAAATACTTGAAAAGACAAGAAAGTACAACTGTCTCACTTTTTCTGCGAAAATTAGATGTTAGATGAGAATTTTAAAGTTGGAAGACGGAAAACAAAGCTTAAAGTGTATTTGTAGTTAATATGCGTTTATAAAGGTTCACTGTCTGAAAAAAACCTTCATAACAAGATGGCGGTGACCTCATGAATGTAATCTGCATTAAAGTGCCTCAAAATGTGTAAAAGCTAAAGCTCTTTAACCCCAATTCTTTTCCCTGTCTATTACATAGTTGATGCAAATCTATTTTACAGTTTATCTACAAAAATGTTCCAAAGAACCAAAACAACTAAGCAAATATTTAGCCATGATCCTCTCAGTCTCTAGAACAGCGAATTACAACTGCTATTTACTTATTTTTCACTATTAATATCTTAATATACACTATTTATCAATAACAAAAACAATTGTGAAACCAGATATACTAAATATCTTCTTAAAATAAATTATATTTCTTTGCCTTCATTTTGTCCCTTCATTTCATTTAGATAATTCACAAAATAGCTAACACAATCTATTTCTTTATGTAAAAGAAAACAATGGTTACAACTAGATTTGTCGGAATTCCCACAGGCAAGAGCAGACATATCTAAGCAGTCGTATCTAACTTTTCTAAATTAAGCTATGAAATAATCTACAAGGACACATTTTCCAAACCTTTAAAAACAAATTGTAATTTTACATAACAGATGAAACATAACTGTTTTTGTGAATTGCTGAAACTGGATAAAAATTCAATGCATTTAGCAAAATGAGAATCATGGGGGTGTTTGTTTGTTTGTTTGTTTGTTTGTTTGTTTGTTTTACACACAGATTCAGGAATAAGACAGTAAACAGTAAACCAACTTATAAGTTATAAAATAATGTAAGGTAAAACTTTTTCTAAACTACACTACAATACGTTTTCCAGAATTTCATCTGTAAATATCTGTGTAAACATTTGATTTTATTGTTCAAAGAGCTTGAGAATGCACAAACTAATACACTTCTGTAACTTACCTAGCTAGCTAACTTATCATTGTTTGACTAAAGCTACTGAAGCATGTTCGAATTAAATAAAGAATTAAACACTGTGTGTGTTGCTGGTATAATAAAATGCTTAGTGACCGGCTGGTGTGATGAAGGAGAGTCACTGTTACCATTCTGAAGTTAATGATTTTCCTATAACAACATGTCACCTTGTCTTTTTTTCTTCTTACCTCACAGCTATTTGCCAATGATTACTGGCCAACAAGAATTCAACATTGCTTAGTGTCAATCAATCAAGCATTACTCTATGGAATAACGAATTGTTCTGAAGTGCTAGGACAGGTTTTTAATAAATGACATCTTCGATAGATTCAATATCTCGCACATACGATAATGTGATAAGCAAAGAACAGCACGTTTGGATTTTTCTTATATTAAAATCATTTTCTGAAGGGAAAAAAACCTGCAAATGTATAGTAAATTCTTAAAAGAAAATCTTTAAAATGGGAAAAGATACTGTCTTAGTCCATCATATGTAGTGATGGATTCAGTAATATGCATTCTGTTCTTTATGTAGGGCTGTTTTATATAAAATATTTAATAAAAAAAATAGTCTAAAGATGTCATTTGAAGTGCAGATATACTTTCTATACTTTCTTCTGGTTTGAACGGAGTAAAAAACAGGTGACTGACATCGGCATTAGTTATACTACATTCCAAGGTTTAGTCTAGCTGAAGATTTCATCTTTTTTTTTTTTTTACATTCTGACAATAATTCAACCTTGAATAATTGGGGGAAAAATGAGTCATTCTCCATGATGTTCCGAGTGTGGCTTCATTGTGGCGTCATTGGCTCTCCTAATCAACGCCGAGTGATCGCCTCGTTTCTCTCCTGTAGGAAGAGCTAATGAGATCTGGGCTATTTAAGTCTTGAAATGTTGAGTGAGAAAACAGGACGTGACCTTGGGTCAGCAATTATCCTCCTTCAACAGGGTGTCCTGCTGACTCAAACCGCACTCATCTGTAGCCCACACAAATGCTACGAAATGTCCTGCTGCTTCACACAAGAGTTCTGACTAGAATTAATTCTAATAAGCAATGAACATTTCAAAAACAATTGTCTGGGAAAGTGTGCACAGATACTGCGAGGAACAGTCAACAGAAAAAGAAAACGCGGTTGCCTATCAAGTAGCACCAATACCCTGCTAGTCGGCTAATAAAAGGCTAATTAGCACTTAGCATGATAGCATAAGTTTGCATAAATCAACAGAGGACAGAGGATACAGCAGGTTTACCTACAGGTTTCAGATAACCTAGCTAATCTTATACTCATTGCTCAAAGTATAAAAGTGATATATGTTTGCAGTGCATTGTGGGTAATGCACACCAAGCCAATGCAACCAAGACTACACTGTATGAACACTTAATTACAACGAACAGAAGTGTACAGTGCTTTATTAATGCAGTGTTAAATTGTTCCTTTTGTCCAAAGAAATAAAAGAAATGTTGTAGGTTATAATTTAACAAAATTCAGATAATGTTAGAGTGTATCCAACACTTAAAGGTGTTAATTACGTAGGTGTTCATGCAACGCTGAACACCGAGGATGTAAACACTGATTTAATTAAACACTGTATATGCTAACACTGAAAGGTGTTAAATCATCATTTAATACAATACACATTATAAAATGTTAACACTAAATTACCGGTGTGTTAATTCAGCTCTTCAATGTATTAGTTTAACACTGTGAGTAATTGAAATATGACTACTACCTCAACGCTAAGGTATTAAATAACCATCAAATGCGGTAGGTCTTATTTGTAACACTTATCACAACACCTTAAGACTACATTGTGTTAATTATGTACTGTGGGTGCTAATTTAACACAGAATTAACGTAACACTACTGAACACTATGAGTCAATTCAGCACTGTGAGTCCTTTAATCCAAAGTGTTAAATACTGCAGGTGCCAAGTTTACATTTACATTTACAGCATTTGGCAGACGCCCTTATCCAGAGCGACTTACATAAGTGCTTTGAAGTCTCTAACAGAAAATATATTCTGATACTGGCTCATTAGGACCCGGGCTAAGAACACCATCACACTAAAAACTGTTGGCAAGTAATACAGACATTTTTTTTTTGCTTGTTTAAATAGTAAAGTGAAGAATAAGTGCTAGTCCAAGTACTTCCGAAAGAGGTAAGTCTTTAGTCGTCGTTTGAAGACACCCAGTGACTCGGCTGTTCGGACATCAAGGGGGAGTTCATTCCACCACCTAGGTGCCAAAGCAGAGAAGAGTTTAGATGCATGTCTTCCTTGCGCCTTGAGAGATGGAGGAACCAGTCGAGCAGTGCT